>ML812239.1:162524-233830 GCA_009831015.1 Picea engelmannii
CTCTAGTGAGAGATGGAAAGCTTATGAAATGGTGTTGATTATGTTAATTACCAAAGAATGAGTCTCTAGTAATCTCAACAGCATAACAATACAAAGAATTCCTTGAGAAAATGGTGGTCATTCATGGCTTTTTATAGCCAAGCTTTGAGCTATTATGCAACCTCTTTTGAATGTGAAAAGAGGCTCTTTAGGGCACAATTAGGTCTTTGACCAACCTCCCCACGCAGATTGAGCTCGGATTTGATGTCAAATCGACTTGGGAGCCAATCCATTAGTGGTTGGGAGGCCGACCAGCTTCATAAATGCGCCGTTTGGCAGGCGCGCGGGTTTGGCACCCCACAGCCGCGCATATGCGCTCAATATTCGAAGATATTGCGCGCGCGCGCTCATTTTTAGTGGGTATGCTGCGCTTTTTAATTTTTTAGCCATTTTTGTATAGTTTTTGGCCCTTTTGCTGTGCTGTGGATTTAATCCTTGTGCCATGAATGCCTGTTTTTCTGTGCTGATGATGCGGAGTTCTTGTCGCCCTGTGCGGACGAAATTTCAGTGATAACAACTATAACAATAGTCTTTTCAAGGAACTCACTCTGGCTCTGGAATGCGAGGAAACTTCCCGAGAGGAGGTGCCTTACGGAAATCAAACCAATGCATAGCGTGAGTCAAGTAGATGGGATGAATCTCAAGGGATCAGACTCGTATTATGAACTTATTCATTCTATACATAAACTGATTATGGTCATATAAGTATAAGCATGCATCCATTATTTCCAATCAAAACACAAGGCAAACACTTCTATACATAAACAATTTATGAGTGTATAAGCATGAGCATACATTCATGATAGTCAATTCAAAATACAGGACATAACACTTATAAAAAACACTAGGCATGATGCAATTGCTGAGAGGGGTGCTCATTTCCACCCAACTGTAGGATCAGTGACTCCAAACGGATTTACCACTAGCCACCCCCGAGCTAGACCACGATGCTTTGAGATTCAGTCTCTTACTTCCAGCTCCATGGAAGTCAAGGATGAAGGTTACTCTCCTTATCCTATGTTCAGAACTCTCTGTGTTTCCAGAGTTTTCTCCAATTCTCTTCCATGACCCCTATTGCACTCTCTCTCTCTCTCTTACCACACTTCCTCTCTTCCCTTTTTCTCTACAAGATTGCATGTGGTGAAAATTTCCCCGTTCGTGGTCAGGTCTGGGAGCTTTTATAGATGGTTGGTTCACCCCCATCCCCTCATTAACTCTTGAGGAGCCTCCCCACCTACCAATCTGATAGGAAATCCATTCCAGGGTCAGAGAGTTTCTTTGGTCTTTGAGCAAGTAAAAACCAGTACGATACTGGTTCAGTGGAAGTTAATGCAACCATTCTAGGTCCCTTCCACCACCTCTCATTAGCCATCATGGTATCTTTTAGTACATCCCCCTCCTAGTAGTCATGCAACACATATTCATAACATAATTTACATTCATCAACCTTTTATACAAAGGTCCATCAAATAAAACATTCACCTCTTTGAGTTTTCCATAGTTCTTGGCCAATATAGTTATTTTTATAGACTGGGGGAAATAGGGTGTTACAATTTCCTCCCCCTTAAAGGAACATTGTCCTCGATGTTCTATATATCAATATGACATGTATGTACAGTAGTAAACAAAATCAGATATGCTTGTTTCATGGCATCTTCCATTTCCCACGTAGCTTCATATGGGCCAAAATGTTTCCATTGCACCTTGACCTATGTAATGGTTCGGTTTCTGAGTGGGGTTTCCTTTCTGTCCAATATGCATTAAGGTTCTGGCAGGAATTCTCCCTCCAGTTCCACCTGGATCACATACTAGTAAATTATATGATTAGAATCGTGTACATATTCCTTCAATAATGAAACATTTAAAACATTATGTGCTTTTACTGTGGGAGGAAGTGCTAGCCTATAGGCTACAAGTGCCACTCTATCTAAAACTTCAAAGGGTCTGCAATACCGAGGTGCCAAATTTTCACAAGCTCCCATCCTCAGGGAACTCTTTCTAGGCCTAACTCTGAGATATACATGGTCTCCCATCTTGAATTCTCTTGGAGTTCTCTTTTGGTCGGCGTAACTTTTGTTTCTATTCTAAGCGACCTTTAGATTTTGTTTTATCCGAATCACTTGTTGTTACATTTCTTTCAACATGCCAGGTCCAATAGTAATTATATTTACTGGGTTACTCCAACTGACTGGAGTGTTGCACGGTCTACCATAGAGGACTTTGAAAGGACTCATCTTCAGGGATTCTTGGTAGCCGTTATTGTAGGAAAATTCCACCAGTGGTAGGTAATCTTCCCACTTTTTAGGTTGGTGCATTACATGCATTCTTAGCATGTCTTCTAATATTTGGTTCACTCTTTCCGTCTGTCCATCGGTTTGAGGATGATAGGATGTGCTAAACAATAATTTGGTCTCTATACCAGCCATCAAAGATTTCCAAAAGTTGGAAGTAAATTTCGTGTCTCTGTCAGACACGATCTTTTTAGGAATACCATATAGTCTGAATATCTCCTTCATTAATATGCTGGCGATAACTATTGCCTTGCGAGTCAATTTGACGGGGATAAAATGGGTGGACTTGCTCAATTTATCCACCACTACCATGATGGCGTCATTATGTTTGGTCAATGTTGGTAATCCGGTGATGAAGTCCATGGAAATGGTTTCCCATTTCCATTCCGGGATTGGTAGAGGTTGTAATAATCCTGCTGGGTGCTAGTGTTTTTCTTTAACCTGTTGGCATTCTAGGCACTTAGATAAATAGTTAGCTATGCCTTTCTTTAACCCAAGCCAATAGAATTGTTTCCTAGTGGCCGTGATCATCTTTTGATATCCCAGGTGACCATTATATGGTCTTTTATGTAGTTCATCCATTATGAACCTCTTCAAGTCATCACAATCTGGAACATACAATTTGTTTCTCTAGGTTAGCAGACCTCCATCTATCATCTGGTAGCCTTCATACTTTATCCCTGTGGGTTCTTTCTCTAGGTACGAGGTCATGGTCTGGAAGAATGTGTCTGTTTCTTGTGCATTCCTGACTCTTTCTTTGACATTCGTCTCGCAGGTGCTCACCACTACCAGGTGAATTGTTTTCATACTTCTGCTAAGGGCATCGACCACCTTATTTTCTTTTCCTTTAACATGTTTGATTTCAAAATCAAACTCACTAAGGAGGGCCTTCCACCTAGCTTGTCTGGCATTGAGCTTTGGTTGGTCAAACAGATATCACACTCCACAGTGGTCTATCATAAGTACAAATTTCCTTCCCAGGAGGTAATGCCTCCACATTTTTAAGGCGTGCACTATGGCGGCCAACTCTAGATCATGGGTCACATAGTTGACTTCGTGCTCATTCAATTTTTGGGATTCATAGTAGACTACACTTCCTCCTTTAATAAGGACTCCTATGAGCCCTTCCTTGCAGGCATCTGTGCACACTAGGAAGTTAGCTTCAGGATCAACGATCTTCAAAACGGGTGCATGGGTCAGTAGATGTTTTAGGGATTGAAATATTTCTTCGCATTTTGGGGTCCAAAGGAATTTGACTCCCTTCTTCTGGAGGGCAGTGATTGGACAACCAATCTTGGAGAATCCTTTTATAAATCTCCTATAGTATCCTGCTAAGCCCATAAAGGATTTGATATCCGAAACGTTCTTTGGGGTAGGCCACTCCATGATAGACCTGATCTTGTCAGGGTCTACTGCTACTCCCTCTTCAGATATGACATGGCCCAAGTAATGTATTTTCTTCTGGAAAAAGTCGCACTTGCTAAATTTGGCATAGAGATGATGTTCTCTTAGCACTTGAAGCACAAGTCTAAGATGTTCCTCATGTTCCTCTTTATTCTTGGAGTAAATTAATATATCGTCAATAAAAACCAGTACAAATTTGTCTAGGAATTTGCTGAGCACATTGTTCATCAAGCACATAAAAGTGGTAGGGGCATTGGTCAATCCAAATGGTACTACCACAAACTCATAGTGACCATATCTCGTCCTGAAGGCAGTTTTTTGGATGTCTTCACCCTTGATTTGGACTTGATGGTATCCAGATCTTAAGTCAATCTTTGAGAAGATAGAAGAACCTCCCAATTTATCGAACAAGTCATCAATCCAGGGTAAGGGGTACTTGTTCTTTATGGTTACCTTATTGAGCTGTCTATAATCTATGCACAGTTAGAGGGTACCATCTTTCTTGTTCAAAAACATAACTGGTTCTCCCCATGGGGACACGCTGGGTCAGATATATCCTTTTTCCATCATTTCTTTTAGTTTTAGTTTAAGCTCAACTAGCTCGGGTGTGCTCATTCTATAGGATTTCCTAGACATTGGCACTGCTCCTGGTGCAAGTTCTATTGAGAAGTCAATGTCCCTTCTTGGAGGTAGACCCAATACCTCTTCTGGAAACACATCTCTATATTCTCTTAGTGTGGGGTGGTCTTCGAGGCTTGGTTTGTCATCTTCAACTGATTCCAACACCTGTATCGCATATAGTGGACATCCCCTTATGTAATACTTTCTCATTTGAAGGGATGATATTTGTCTCACCGAGACAGGTTTTTGGATCCCTTGAAGGGTTCTCCTTCTTCCTTCTTCACTTACACATTCTAAGGTTTTATGGTAACAGTCTAGTCTGGCTTTATATGTGGCTAGTCAGTCCATACCAATCAATAGGTCATACAATCCTAGGGGTAATACATTAAGGGTTGCTTGGGTGGGGAATTCACCCATAGTGAATTGGCAAGATGGTATGACCTCCATTACCTTTCTTTTGGTGCCGGTGGCTAACTATACCAACATGGCTTGGCGTGTTTATGTGGTTGTAATTTACACTTATCAACAACCTTAGGGGCTATATAACTCAAATTTGAACCAGGGTCAATTAGAATAGACACTAGATGGTTGGTGATCATACCTTCCATCTCCACCACTGAAGCTTGGTGGTTAGCTTGTTTATTATCCACGGATGCATAAATTTGCGGCAAGCTCCTGGCCACATCATTGATGGTGGTAGCTTCTTGAATGTTGTAAATTATCCGACTATTCTATTGTCGGTGTGGGCAATCCCTCAGTAGATGTTATTCTCCACAACCCCAACATTTCAAGGGTTATTTCTTTGGGTTATCAATCTTTCCTGGGGTGGATCCAAAAGGTTTATTTCTGCTCTGGGAGGGGAAATTCTGCTGGTGTACACTTTGGGTTGGAAAGCTCATCTTTGAGTCCTTTTTATATTTTTTAAGTCTTGTGGATTTAAACCCCTTTTTCTGGAATCTCGAACTATTCTTCTGCTTCCAGCCTTCGCGAGGTTTTGTCTGATGCCCAAGCTGTTCATAAAAATATCTTGCCTTTCGAATAGTGTCTTCTAGGGTCTTTGGCTCATCAAACTCAATCCTGTTCTGATAGTCCTTAGGTAGTCCACTAATGAATCATTGCACCTTTTCCTTTTCTACTTTTATATAGGGTATGTACCTCATCAACTCAAGGAATCTACTGACATATTCCTCTATGGTGCATTTCCCCAGCTTGAGTTCATAGAATTCTTTAGTCTTTTCGTCGAAATAATTTTCCGACATATACTTCTTCCTGAAGTATTTCTCAAATTGTTCCCAAGATAGGTCTTCTTTGTTCCCCTTTACGTTCTTAAGGACTTCCCACCAAATGGAAGCCTTCCCATTTAGGTTGAAAGTGGCTACCCGAGCCTTCAAGTTTTCCGAGAAGTCATGGACTCTGAAATACTTCTTTAGTCCAAGCAACTAGGCCTCCACTTCCTCTCCCTTATTTATTTCACCATTGAAAGCGGGTGGTTTGGCCTTCTTGAATTCTTCGAGATTATGATTTTTGGAATGATTTCACTTCTTCCGTTTTCTTCGGGAATAAGAACTAGTTCTGCTACTAGAAGATCCCTCCTCCGGAGTTTCCTTTCCAAAGGAATCGTCCGACGCTTGTCCCTTATATTTGGGGTGGACCTTTCTCGAGGTGCTCTTCCCAGTGTGGCCACTTAAAAGACCACTACTACCCATGTACACATGCTTGCTGCACCATTACAACTCGCGTACACTAAAAAAAAATCACGAAAAATAAAAATTGAAAAGGGATATGGGTTTCTGGGATGTTACTTAATCAGTTGACCGCCCATAGCCAGTCACCTGAACCGTTACTATCTCTTTTGGCCTATAAAATAAGGTGTTGGGGTCCCATTCCAAAAAGAAGCATGACAGCATAGAAACTCTACCCATTTTAATATTTCCCCTTTGCCCCAATATTTTACAACCACATTGTGAGTTTGAGCCATAATTCCTTCTTCCTCCTTTGCAAATCCTTGCCATTTCCCTAGAGAGAACTTAAGAGGATAAGAATACGTGGAAGCAATTGGTGCATGGTGAAGAGGAGCCTAGGACCGAGTTCGAGGAGAAGTGTTGGTCTCATGTTGTAAACAGATTTTGCGAGATTAATATAAAGAAGTACTTTTTCTGTCCCTCCAAATGATGTCTTCAATCTTCATGATTTTGTTTAAATTTTTTGATTATGATGTCTAACCCACTAATCCATATATAGAATTCATTCTTGTAGTTTCTTGTTTGTCTTTTGGTGAATGCAGGTCAACCTTGGGAGGAGACTTGCAATCAGGAAACAACCAAGCACAAAGGGATCGACATTGGACGCGGAGTTTAAGGTATGCCTACTGGATCCCTATACTTTGTCTTTTATGTATGATTATGGGGTAATGTTGGGATAGTTGATAAAAAGTAGGATACTTTAGATGGTTAGCTCTGCCTGCACTTTAGAACCCTGGTGTAGTCCGTAGAGGGGTTTTCCCGCTATAGCCAGAGGGCATGTTAGGGACCTAACCTACCTAACCCCTCAAGTGGGTAGAATAATATATTTCCATGTAATAAAGATCAATATTAATAAGGCGTATCAATAACGAGGAATAAGTCAAATGTAATTAGACCTAATAGAAGCTTCTGCTTCTAGAAGGATCTTCCTCTAGATTGTTTTGTTGGATAGATAGATTTAGTAGAAATAAGAATAGAGGGTATGAGAAGTTTTGTCTTGGATATTATTTCAATAGAGCTTTTCTCTGCTGGAGGTTTCCCCCTCGAAGAGGCAAGTGACCATTTCTATCAGTAATCAAAGTGCTCATTTTGGTGTTATTTTGGTATTATTCTGGTATTGTTTTGGTATTATTTTGGTATTGTTTTGGTATTATTCTGGTTATATCCTTGTTTCTATGCTATTTCTAGATAAAATATATATGTTATGCATACTATTTTATATATGCAATACTACAATAATTGATTCAGTGACAGTGACATGTTTTCTATATTTGGCATTTATATTTCAGGGCGGTAGATGGGGCAAGGATAGGTGGTTGGAGCCACCTTCCGGTTGGAGATGGAGAACCAGGGAGTTAGAGTTTTGCTTCAGGTTGGAGCCTAAGAATTAAGGGGTTGGAGCCGGAGAGTTGGGTGCTTGTAGACACCTTCCGGTTGGAGCTGAAGAACACATGGGGTTGGATCCTCCTTCTGGTTGGAGATAGAGAATGGGAAATTGGTGCTTCCTTGAATGTAATTCTGAAAGACATATAAGAAAAAACTTTCTGTGGTTTTCTCCTGCATTTGGTTTCCACGTAAAATACTGGTGTACTATGGATGTGTCTATTATTGTTTATTATGCACCGATGGATGTTACTATTATATGATGCAATAATATATTAATGATGAACTGATGTACATTGTTGAATAATTTAAAGGATTATAAACTATGGTTAAAAGTGTATAAATTTCTCATTACTGATTCACCCCCCCTCTCAGTAATCCAACAACCTTGACCCTTTTGGCTTTAAATTTTCTTTGTTTGACTTGAACTTGGATCAACCATAACTTTTTCACATGGATGGAATTTTCAAGATCTTTTGAGATGATTGAAGGTTTGGATTTTATGGATCCTCCTGGACCTATATGAGTGTTTCAGATCCTCCTAGACCTCTGTGAGAATTCCTGGATCCTCCTAGATAATTTGGGTTCTACCAAACTTGAAAAGTATGCAAATTGGTCCAATGATGTCTATTATGATAAAACTTGTTACAGGGACTTTTGGAATTGTAACAAGAGAGATAATCCTAGCTGAGATTGAAGAAATACATGTGGCTCACTGTTATAACCCTAAATTGCACCACACATGCTTACCTGGAATCAGGCCAACTCATATCCCTTCATTGCCAAAACATCTGCTGAACAAATCTTTGGGAATCCTCTTGTGTCAAGGCCCACGCGCCCTAACCCATTATTGCACGCGTGTGCACAATGGCTAGCTCACTACAACCCGCGTGTACCTAACAAAGCACAAAAAAAGGAAAGTTGCCGATGGAAGAAAAAGATATGGGTCAGTTAACTGAAACTCCCGGCCATGCATGGCTGAGGGTTCGTCCAAAACCCTAGCTCCTTCTAGCCTATAAAAGAAGGGGTAGGGGTACCATTTGGAGGAGGAAAAAATATAGCGAAGAAACTCTGCCCATTTACGTAATCCATTGTCCCAACCCTTTAGCCTTTCCTCATGCCAAAGGAGATTTAATGCAAAGCAGTTGGAGGACAAAAGAAGAGGATCCCAGGATCAGGTTCAAGGAGCAGTGGCCGGTCTCATCTTTGAATGTAAGTTGATTCATTTCATTAATAAAAAGAATACTTTTCCCATCCCAATGCATGAGTTATCTATGATTTGATGAATTTATGCTTGATTTCTAACCCTTGAGTAGAGAAGTAACATGCATTCATAGTTATTATTTGTCTTGTTTGCAGGTTATCTGTGGAAGGAGCAGCGCAAGCAAGTGGTCAAAGCGCAACGGAGGATCTACATCGAACGCCGGTAAAAAGGTTAGTGGTTCTCTTCATGCATTTACTGTGAAAGAGGGGTTTTTATCTTGGGTTGTAGGTTAAAAAGTAATTTATTTTTGGTCAAAATATGCATGCAAGTCTGACCCTAGTTTGCTAGTTCGTAGGGTATTTTTCCCAACAACAAAATTGGCAACCGTACTGGGGAAAATACTCTTTAGGGTTTCCAGATTTAGTTGAGTTTTTTGGGTAGTTTAAAGATTAGATTTTCTGTTTCTTTGTCTGTCTTTTTCTGTAAGGTCTGAGCTAGCAGGGAGCCTGGTTCTTTATACCAGTTTTCCCTGAATATTTCTTAAAGGTAGTTGTCGGGACACATAGAGGTACACGTGGCCTGAAGAAGGCCTGGACGCATGTACCCACGCCCTATCCTCTTACAGCCCGCATGTGAATGCTAGCTGTAGGGATAATAGTAGTGTGTAGGAGTTTAGATAACTGTAGAGGCATTCCACCTCTTCCCTGTCAGAATTATACATTCTCAAGGGGTTTTCTAGAATCCTGTCTGAGTCTTGCTGGTTCATAGTCCTGTTTCAGATTTCTCTTTTTGCCTTATTATTCCTCGCATTGTTTTTCTTTTCTGTTAGAAGAAGCATCCAAGCCTTCAAGGGACCCTATTTCTCAATACCAGAGGCCTCTTCCTAGTCTGGACTACCTATTTTTATTTTTGTCTTAGAATTTATACATACACGCGACCTGTACAAGGTCAGCCCGCGTGTACATGCTTCCTGTTTCAGCTCAGCACGCGTTTGTACGCGTGCTGTTTTAGTGACAGTAGCGTGCTTGACATGCTACTTTTTGTTCAAGGTGGGGCAGTCATCTCCTCCTCTGATGAGAAGTATTCCTCTTAGGTGTTTGAGTCTAGGGTTGAACAATCAGTAGGTTAGGTCATCTTATCCTTAGCCTATTTTTTCTCAGTTGATAGTTGACAGAAAATATAATTTTTTTTTTTTTGGTTTTTAGACAAGCGTAAGAGTCTTTTTTTTCTTTATCACCATTGTGTGTATTTACTTTGATTCTTTGTGATCTACGCTTTAAGCTAGAATTGGTTTTTCTTGGTTTTGTTCTTGTCGGTATTTTCCCTTTGCTGCTTTACTAGCACTTAAATAAAAAAAAAACAATCTCTTTTCATTTTCTTCTTTGTTTGAAGAGTGTGTTTCTACATCACTAGCTAGGGAGAAGTATTTTTTTTCATAAGTTTTTGCAGTGCATTTAGAGCATAAGTAGCTCGTAGTCGAGAGAAATTCCTTTATGTTTGCTGCATAAAATCTTAGAAAAATTGAAAAGAAAAAGAAATCTTTCTTTGTGAAAAGTTGCTGAAATTTTTCATTTAGTAAAAGTCTTTTGTTTCCATATTTTTTCATTCATTTTTGCTTTCATCTTTACACACCATCAGTTTCACCTTCATACCCCTTGATGTAATAAAAATCCTTAAAAGCAATGCTAATCTTAAAATCTACTAGACTTTTATGTTTGTAGGGTTCACACACTAGTTCAGGATTAGGGCCTTGAATTAGGTTAGAGAGGAAACTTTTCAAGGCCACTCAAAACCAAACATTAGAGTCTAAGGTAGGGAGTGTCTAACTCCAGTTTCATGGAAGTTATCTGGGACCCCCCTCTAACACAGGGGATAAACACGAGGTTGCGTGTGGAAAGGTAGTGGAGATAACCCCTCCAAAGCCAGACCAATCGTAGTGGAGAACACATATCGAGGGCTTGTTTTGGGATTCCATCATTTGCATTTGCCACGGGGCTTCATGGGTCTCGAATCCATTCAAGGTCCTCAGTTGTATTTCAGACCATTTTATCTCGATACCCTTGACAGGTTTCGGGCTTGATACCCTGCTCATTGTGGTCTACCCGACTTTCGACTCTACCCACCTGGTGACTGTTCACATGATGGCAACCTAGTTGCCAATCTTTTTAGGGACATACACAGGTGACTGCGGGGGTATACCGTGGTACTTAGGATAGAAATCAGGCCACACTTTGTAGATCATACCTAGAGGGTGCTTCCGTGTTCGAGTTTCACTTGCACCGGTAAGTTGCTCTAGTGTTGGTTGTTGTAACTGTTCTTCCAACTAGTTTAGTGATTGCTTGTTTTATCTCTTAGGGACTTCTTTTTAGTGTGTGTTATTTTTTGAACGTGTAAAATACCTTAGAATGTCTTCGATATTCTCACACAGTGGAGGATCCTGAGCTCCACCGATCACGAAGGCTTCTGGGCCTGCCGCCGATTATACTGGATCCACCCCCGCCACCAATAAAAAGGAAGCTAGACCAACAGGGGTCTTTTGAAGCAACCGGATTATAAACCTTTGTGCCCGAACAACTCTCGGAGGAGTCAACCACAAATATTGGCTTGGTTGAAACCCCAATCACTGATACCTGGCTACCAGTTATTGTGCCAATCCAATTTTACAAAAGCCTGTCAGTGCCTCACACAGCTATGGAAACAAACGCTATTATTTCTTCCGGGAATTCTTCCATTCCCACAACAGTTGCTACCACAGGAGAATCATCTCCTAACTTACTGTCGTCGGTCTGAGCCACCATGGTCTTGGCTGCAGCTACATCGCACACTGGACCGAACCTGTCTATGGCAGCGGCCACAACCCCCTTCACACCTAGTGCGACATGCCCTCCGTTCTCATATGGTATGCCTAGTTCAGGTACAAGTCCTGCACTCACTTACTCCACTTTACAGACTTTGGGTCTGGGGGCAGGGAGCTCTAACACTCCTCTGCAAGGTCAACTTGGGGTCACTCCTGTCCCTTTTAATGCTTTTCCTTACACTGGAGGTCATATCCCTCCTTCGTCCCCTATGCTTGGTGGTCCGCATCAATAGTTCGTCGGGCAGCTTGCACACACTAGTTTATTTGGAGCCGGGAGTCAAGGAACACTTGCGCACAATATGCCGGTAGGTTCGTCACTGTTTGTTTGGAATGGGACGTTTGGTAACAACACTTTCTCATCCACCACTTTCCTGTCTAGGGGCACTCCCATTTTTGGACAGTCTACTCCTGCACAGGGTACTATTCCTGCGCAGAGGGCACATATAACAGGACCTTGGAACTCAGGACAAGGATATGTTCCCTCCTCTGGAATGTCATTCTGGGGTAATTCTTTCCACAGTCAATGGAACCCTGGACAAACTACTATGCCTCTCCCATCAGGACCAACATGGGGTAATCCTTCCCAAAGTCCTTCAAACACGATGTATGCCCAACATCCTATGTGCTTTATGGGAAATCAGTCGATGATGTCTCCATAGATGAAAAATCCTTATGCTGGTCAGGGCCATGGTTTCTACCAGAATCCAGGCCAGCAGCCAAAATTTTCCTGGCAACCTGGTGCCAGTCAAACTCCAGGAACCTTTTTCCCAAGTTATCAGCATCAACCCAAGCTACCATTCCTGGCAACTTTACACTTGCCAGATTTGACAAGGTTATTAAATGATCCTATTTGTCATGATCCATGTTGGCCTCCTATGCCAACAAAGTTTCCTTTGAACATTCCAAAGTTCTAGTCCAAGCCTAATGAAGATCCAGGTGATCATGTGACTACCTTCCAACTTTGGTGTTCATCTAACTCATTGAAATATGACTCTGTACAGTTGCAATTGTTTAAACGCACTCTTATCGGGAGTGCTGTGAAATGGTACATCGAGCTCGATCGCTCACGATACTCTTCTTTTGGCGAACTGGCGATGGCCTTCCTTAACCATTTCCAGTTACCTATGAGATACGACACTGGCACATAGTTTCTCGCCAATTTTGAATAGACAACAGCGGACCAAATCTCTGATCATATCCGAGAATGGAGATGCTGGAAGAGTCTAATCAAAGTATCAGTCCCACCAACATTCCTGCTTGAGTGGTTCCTTAATTCTTTGGTCCCACAGTTATCCAAAGATGTCGCGACTTCCAGAGTTTTCTCCAAAGAAGATGCCATCATGAGGGCTCAACAGTTTGAGCTCATCTATTCTCAGTCTGGTTTATTATACAACATCCTGCCGGATGCACCACGATCGATACTAGATAAAACTAAATAGAGAGATGGACCACATACCGATGGTATTTTTGGTTCAGCACAAACCAAGCCTGCTGAGCAATTGACAAAACAGTTGCAATAGTTATCTATAAAAGACACAGCGGCTAGCTAGACTACTGCTTTGGCTGCTCCTCCTACCCAAACATCGAAAGTACACTCTATGCAGTCGACTAACCCAAAGGCCACCCAGTAGCCTGAAGGGAAGAAAAAACAACGAAAGAAGGGTAAGGGGGATAAAAAACCCACTGACAATGCTGGCGGAGACACCACGGAAAAATGGAAGGTGAGGTATCCGTGCAACTTGTGTGCAGAAGACCACCCTACCCATCTTTGTCCTCGACTTGCAGAGGCCCAGAAGTTTGTCACACAACAACAACAAGCAGTGTTGACTAATCCCTTTCAACATGGGCAAAATTTAACTCAAGCCTCTACAAGCACAAAAGGGGGTATTCAAGAAGCCTGCCCTCCTCTAAAAAATCCCTCATTCGCGAACATATATATGGTTAGGGGTGATTCTTTCATAACGACTAGAACACATGACTATAGTAAACCAAGCGCTTATGAGAAGGGTAAAGAAGATGAAATCCCATCTCTTCCTCTACAGATCAAGAAGACGTTGGGAGAAACAATGATGTGCATTCCAAAGGGTGCATTTAAGAAAGCTTCTCATAACCCAAACGCAAGGGCCACCCAAAATTACTCTATGGTGGAGGATTTATCACAAACCCCTTGTGCGATGTCTACTTTGGAGGTCCTCCAAAGTTGCCCTGCTCAGAGGAAAGCCTTGTTAACTGCTTTGGGCTCTACTGAGACTTGTAATCTGGGTACCATCATGTTAGATACAACCAACTTAAAACCTTGTCTTCCTTACCATGTAGCATTTCAGATCGTAGTGGCTCATCCCATGAAAATATTTACACGGAATATCTTCCGCACAGTGGTCGATGAGGGTGCCTTGACATGCATTATGTCATTAGCATGTTGGAAGGCCATTGGCCAACCCACTTTGTCTCCATCACCTAATCTCATCACTGATTTCGACGGTTGTTCTTTCCGACCACATGGAATCGTTCCTTCTTTCCCTGTGCAGTTAGGAGTGAAGACTATGTGTGTCGAAGTAGAGGTAGTCGATGCTCCCCTCGGCTATAATCTCTTGTTAGGATGGAGTTGGAATTATGCTATGCAAGCTGTGGTTGCTACAGTTTTCCTATTCTTATTGTTTCCACACGAGGGTCAGATAGTGACCATCGATCAATTGTCCTTCTCTATACCTGACCCAACTTTGGGGGCATCCACAGTCCCCATGATTGATAATCCTCAACCAGGTGTCGTTAACGTAGGAGTTGTTTTGTGCCCATCCTTGATGGGTACCTTCGATTACCCACCTCCTCACGATGATGTCAAATTTATATCTAATCACCATAAGGTTGAGATTTTTCAAGTTTCGTTGTTCCGCACAACTTACTTTGAGGATCCTTGGATTCTTCCTTCCCCATCATCCACGATGGATGAGACAGGGCACTTAGGCATGTCCATGCCCCTGTCGGCCACTGAAGTAGTGTACTCTTTAGTCCAGCAGGCTTCAACTAACCCTGATCCGACTCCCGCACAAGAGTTAGATCCACTTCTAGAGCCTATTTGGGCTCAAGGTTCTCTTGCTAACATCGATTCATTAGACTTAGTCTTGCCTTTTGACAAAGCAATAATCGAAGCAATGACTAGTCCAGACAAACCTTGGGAAGATGTTCATCATAGATCATACTTTCTCCTCGAGTTAATCCAAATCAAAGCTGGGGAATTCATCGTTACCATGACGGGAGATCAGCCATGTCCTATTAACCTCTTAGATACACAGGAAATTTATGCTGAGGGAAATATGGCGACTATCGCTGAAACTATACCCATCAACATCTCCTGAAACCCTGGCATCATGGAGAATGTCTTCGTCGGAGTAGATTGGTCCCCCAAAGAGATTCAAATTTACACAGATATTTTTAAAGAATTCTGCGACGTTTTTGCCTGGTCTTATGAGGAAATGCCAGGTATAGATCCAAAAATAGTTGAACATGAAATCACAACGTATCTTGACGCCAAGCCTGTTTGACAAAAACTTCGTCCAGTCAATCCTAAGAAAGCAAAAACCATCAAGATTGAGGTTGAGAAATTGCTCAAGGTAGGTTTCATTTATCCTATCCATTTGACTCAATGGGTGTCAAACCCCGTGACAGTCAATAAAAAACAAGGCACAATTCTTGTATGTACTGATTTCTGTGATTTGAACAAGGCATGTCCCAAAGATAATTTTCCAACACCATTCATTGACCAGATCATTGATGAATGTGTCAGTTGTGAAGCCTTTTCGTTCATGGATGGTTTTTCAGGATATAATCAAATCCAAATCAAACCTGAAGACCAACACAAAACAACATTCATTTGTCCATGGGGTACATTCGCATATCGTAAAATGCCTTCTGGCCTTAAAAATGCTGGAGCCACATTCTAGCGGGCCATGTATTTTGTGTTTCATGACCTTAAGCATATAGTCAAGGCCTATCTAGATGATTTAGCATCACGCTCTCGCAAGCGAATGGATCATCCCACGCACCTTCGACTAATCTTCGAACGTTGTCGCTACTTCAGGATTCGCTTGAATCCAAACAAGTGCAGCTTCTGCGTAACGTCGGGACGTTTGTTAGGTTTCATCGTATCAACAACAGGGATCATGGTCGATCCTCTTAAGGTGGGGGCAATAATCCAGTTGCCCCCCCCCACGCACAGTCTTACAACTTCAGAGTCTACAAGGCAAGGCGAACTTCTTACGATGCTTCATCACCAACTATGCCAAAATCACAAAGGGATTTATGCGTTTACTAAAGAAAGACGTTCCTTTTTTTTGGGACGAAGCTGCTCAACGCTCTTTTGACACATTAAAACATGCCCTCACAACCGCACCTCTGCTACGACCACCTAATTATAACAACGATTTCTTATTATATCTGGCTGCCACAGAGTCAACTATAGGCATGGTTTTAGTTCAGGAAGACGATTCATTTTCAGAATACGTGATCTATTACCTGAGCCGAGGCCTCGTAGGACCGGAACTTAATTATTTGCATATCTAAAAACTTGTGTTGGCAACAATTCATGTTGTTCAACGGTTCCATCACTGTGTTCTGTTTCACAAGACCATCGTCCTTGCTGTCGTGAATCCATTCCAGTGCATGTTGACACGATGAGTTATAGGCAGAAAAATTAGTAGATGGATGGTCATCCTCCAAGAATTTGACTCAGACTTCGTTTCAGCAAAGTCCAAGAAGTCATTGGTCTTCGCAGAGCTTATTTCGGAACTTCCGGTTGAGTCAGGTGACGTTGTGCCTGAGGAATCACCTATCTGGGGGGATATGTTTTTGATTGCATCTTTAGACCCCTGGTATGGAGATATACTTATCTATATCTAGACTTTGAAGTGCTCCACCTCTTCTTCTCATGACGAGCGTCGACGGATACGTCATCAGGCTAAGAATTATCTCATACTCGATGATACATTGTATCAGAGAGGTGTAGAATGAATCTTGCGTCGATGTCTCACTCATGAGGAGGCCATCATAGTGCTCAACGATTGCCAAACTGGAGCTTGGTGGTCATTTATTTGGGTTGGCAACAACCCAAAAGATTTTATGAGCAGGTTACTTCTGGCCCACACTTATCAAAGATTGTATCGAATCAGTTACGAAGTGCCACCCGTGCCAAATCTTCTCTCGAAAAATGAGGGCACATCCAACTCCGATGTTTCCTGTCATCACAGTTGGTCCCTTCACTAAGTGGGGGATTGATTACACTACATGCAACCCCCCGTCAGCAAGGGGGCATCGCTATATCATCGTAGATTTCGACTTCTTCACTAAATGGGTCGAAGCTATGCCAACGTTTAAATATGATGGAGAGATTGCAACTCTCTTCTTATTCAACTGGATCATAGCAAGGTTCAGAATCCTGAGAGAGATTGTCACTGACCATGGCAGTCACTTTCAAAACCAAATGATGATCGAATTAACATCAAACCTTGGGTTACGGTAGGAACATTCATCACCTTACTACCCCCAAGCGAATGGGCAGGTGGAAGCTGTAAAAAAAACTCTTAAGACGATTCTACAGTGAACTATCAACTCAGCAAAGTCAAATTGGCATTTGATGTTATACTCGACATTATGGGCTTACCGAACATCTGTTAAGACTGCAACCGATTTCTCACCTTTTCAACTTGTTTATGGGTTGGAGGCAGTCTTGCCCATCGAATGTCAAATACCATCTTTGAAATTGGCAGTACAGTTATTTCCAAACACTTCTCCACTTGAAGAATGGTTAGTATACCTTGAGTATCTTGATGAGCAGCGTCGTGATGCATCCCTGGCCAACAAGGCTCACAAACATAAGGTCAAGTGTCAATATGATAGGTCCATTCGTCCTCGAACTTTCTCTGAGGGCGACCTTATCCTCGTCTATGACCAAGACAAGGACCCCCTGGGGGAAGGAAAGTTTAAACCCATGTGATTTGGACCCTTCATTATCAAATAGGTATTAAAAAAGGTCACTTATCATTTGGTTTATTTTGAAGGGAATGGTTTGGCAGAGCCTAGAAACGGGCTCTACCTCAAGAAGTATTACTCATAGATAGGTCACTGTGGGTAACTTTTTGTAACATATGTATAGTCTTTGTACTACTACTTTTTACGTTTCTTTTAAAAGTGTTATGGACGTGTCATTGATGTTATCTTTCGTCAATATGGCATATGTCAAGTGAGTCTGAGGTGTTCGTTGGGTATGCAGACGGTGCTAGTCGACACACGCAGAGACTTGCCTCCGCAGCTTGGGTAATCTTTACACCACAGGGTTAGTTGTTATCTTTCGGAGGTATATTCTTAGGTGACACCACAAATAATTTCGCCAAGTATAGTGCAGTTATTGAGTTGCTTCGTGACGCCTTGTCATTGGGTATCTCTCATCTCCGGGTCTATCTCGACACTCAACTAGTTGTGTTGCAGCTAAACCGAATATACCAGGTTCATGATCCAACTTTACACCGATGATTCCCTAGGGTACGTCTCTTAGAACGCAACTTTGATTATATTACATATTTTCATGTTCCTAGGAGATTAAACTAAATCACAGATACTCTAGCTAATCAAATTTTAGATTGGCATCTTGCCCACATATAAAAGAAAATGGACATAAACATTTAAATACATTTTTACACATAGGATCCATAAGACACAAAAAAGATAAAAAACCATATATAAACATCATAAAATACTCAGAGTACATAGGTGGACGCAAGCGCCTCAAAAATGGGAACAATAACGAGTCACCGGGCTTATGTCCTCAAAAAATATATACAAGTAGGTGATGGTGGCACATAAAGAGTCTAAATATGTTAAGGGCCTATGGGCCCTGTTATAATCATCTACAGCACGGGTTAAATGCCAAAACAATCGGACCCATGTTCGAGGTGCCCCCACAACATGAGGTTGCATGGATGGCGGTAGGTCCTCTATCTCTGCCATCGGGACTGTGCGAGTGAGCGCAGTGAAGTTCTTCTCAACTCGTCTAAGGACCCTCTCAGCCTCTCCGGCTAGAAGGTTCCCTGTTACTGCTGCTCCCCCAGCGGCGACAGCCACGACCTCTGGCTATGGACAACGCCTGTTCCATGCATAGTCAACAGGTCACACGGGTCCCACATCTGCATACAATAAACGTATCTGTCAAATACTTTGGCATACAAAAAAATGATATATATAATAAAAAGACATAAAAATTACATATGCAAAAAAAAAAACTACAAAGGAGGAGACTTACCCATCTCCCCTCACTCCTCACTAGGAGGCACGGGTATCTCTAGATCTCTAGAGAAGTCTATCCCTGCATATGGGTAGTCCTCGATAGCAGGGATTTGTCGTGACAGCCAAGCAAAGAAGTCATCGACGAAGGCCTTAACGGTCCTTACACCACCCTGTCGTGGTAGTAACACTGCCCATCTACACACTGCAGGGAAAGAGGCCAGATGTCCTCGCACTACAACCCGAGGACTGAAACACAGAACTCTCTCAAAAAAGAACGAACACAAGATAGTCCCGAACCTGAAGTTCCTTTGTGTCTGCTGTCAGCAATCTATCAATTGCCTCTTCATACACTCCAGTAGTGTGGTACTCCAATAAAAAAATTGTGCATTCATGCACTGGATAACACAGTTCATCTGTGCGTGTGAAGCCTGATGCATGGCTGCTGAGCCAGTAATCCACCCAATAAGTAACAAGATAGTCTGTAGTGGTAAGTTGGTAATATTGATAATGGGTACCTAGGAACCTACATGTTTAGTCCCAGCCTCACAGTACTCAGCCATCAACTTTGAGATCTTGCTCGGCCCCGCAGGAAAAGTTTGGAAGTTGACTGGTTCCCCTCTCCTTGAGAGGCCAGTCAGAAAGTAAATGTCCTCGGTGGTGGGCACCAATGATTTCCCCTCTAGCATAAATGCCTCTGCATCATGATTCCAATAATCAATCAAGGCATTCAGTAGCCTTGGTTGCACACACATAAACGGACATAGAAAAAATTTGAGTAAACCGCATTGCATTAACACGACCACAACATTCGGATCTGCAGAAACCAACTCATTGATTGCCTCATGCTCCCTTTCCCTCCACTGCACATACATCCTGCCAACACAACAAGGTAAAGGAGGGTCAATACTTCTTTTAGTTTGATTTTCCATCAATAAGGGGGGGGGGGGTACACGCGGGCTATATAGGTGACAGTCGCGTGTACACATGTGCAAGCTTTACTTTGCATGTGTGTACACGTGGGTTGTCTTTGGACAACCCGCGTGTACCTAGGGCCAACCTTTTTAAGGTCGATGCCCACCCAAACAATAAATTAAATGACTAAATTAAATTATTGAATAACTAGATAAGGGAGTACTTTGTCCAAGTAGAAGTTCCTTTCATCCACTGTGGCTCCCAGAATCACTATCTTTGGCAAAGGGGGTCTTTTGGCTCTAGAGTCAATTTCCAAATCAACAATGGTGATAATGAGCTGCCAGCTTCTATTTATAGACTTTTTGGCATCTTTTTGTCACTTTTTTGGCTCCCCTTATTAGTTTCTTTATACCAAAAACCATCTAGAGTGATCTAGGAGTTATATGGGAGGGATTTGATCAGGTATTGGGACAATTTTTTTTGAGTTTCAGAAAAATATTGACGGTCCATAATTTTTTTTTTTTTTCAAAAATCAACTTGAGCATATAGGTTAGGATACCACCCCAACTTTTGCATCTCGTTGCCTTTTTCTTATGCTATAGGATCGATCCCATCTATTTGTGACACAAAACCGTCATATCTGCTCTAGAAGTGTCACAACTTGGTGGTAGAGCTTACCAGAACATGGATGCCCTAGGTAGGTCCTGGTTGCACTATGGTGTCCATGCCATTTCTAAAAACACTATAGGCTCGGGAGTCCGTATAGTCTTTCCTGAATATGAGTTTGAGCCTCATTTGCATGGGTATTTTTCACTCTTTGTCTCACCCTCAGGACTCCCAAAACATAACGGGTCTCCTTTTAAGCCCTTTTTAGACCCTCTAAAAATGAAAAGATCGTCGAGCGGTCTTGTGACCTTTCATGCTCGTTAAAATGAAATTTGAAGTCACGTCTGTCCGGCGGTAGTTTACCCCTTTTTCAGTCTAGACGGTCAATTGTACGAACAAAGGTATACTCTATCGAATTCCCATTCTTTAGAAGAGTATTCTCAGGTATAATTTTATCCCTTTTTAGGGCCTGAGGAACTAAATTTATGAAAAAGAAACCCCCACAGAGTCCATAGTTAATCTCTTTTCAGACTCCCTAAAATTGAAAAGATCGTAGAGTGACCTTATTCTTTCACACTCGTTAAATTGGTCCAGAATAACATTCCTGACGGATTCCATAGTTAAGATTTTTTCAGACTCCTTAAAAGTGAAAAAATAGTCGAGTGATCTTGTCCTTGTCACACTCGTTAAAATGATTTTGAATTGACATCTAATCAGTGATAGTTTATCCCTTTTTTGAACCGACTAGACTATTGTCGAAAAAGGTACCCTAGCGGAGTCTCCTTTTATGCTTTTTTCAAACTCTCTAAATATGAAAAACCACCGGGCTTACCTTCTCTGGGATCGTTAAACTTACATCGAAGGACGTTACCACTGTGTGTTCTATCAACTGCATTTTCATACCTTATCCACCAGCCTTGTGATAGTTTGCTTCTGCGTCTTAACACCTTTGGCTGCCGGAGGATTTTCCCCAAGTATCATTTTACCAAAACATCAGTCTTGTCCTTGTGCCTTGATCTTGTATGTTTGCAGTACTCGTTCCTCCATTGTAACATAATATTCCTTTATTCTTTTTCAAAAATTATCAAAAAGAACAAAAAAATCAAATATACCCCAAAAAGAGGATGGGAAAAGTATTTTCTTTATTGGCAGCATAATGAGTCACCCTTGGATAAAGCACATCTGTTTGTTTGATCATCAGACTATGGAATGTAGTACGAACTTAGGAATATTTTCTCGCTATGTAGAGTTTTGTCCTCCACCATTTGGTTACTCTTCCAAACATATGGAGAGTTTGCGTTGTCTCCTGCTTCATAGACTTATGATTAACATATATGTTTCCTGAGTCTTATCACTTGTTGTGCTATTGTCCAAGGGAAGTTTGTCACTAAGCTTGAGTCGGTCCCTCTGCAATATGTCTCTTGTCCGCATACCCGACCATCCTGAATGTCCAATCAAGTCCTTGTTCGAAATCACTGAAGCCTTAAGTTCGATCATCAAGATTATCAATTCCATAATCGATGAGTTGTCGAAGACCTCTGGGTAGTGCAGTTGTACACTCATATTACAGTCCTACTCGAGTTTTAGAAGATTTTGAAGTTGTTGCCCGAGCTCTGAAGTACAACCATCAGGTCGAATCAGCTTCTGGAAGATGGGTACTCTATATGTATATCTTTCTGATTTTGAGATGTAGCTCCGCTATGTATTATTCGCGACTACTGTTTATAGTTATTTGACATGGATCTACAGTGTATTTGATTGCTATCCATGGTTCTATTTTATCCCGAGCATGGGTATGCCCGCCTCAGTGAGACATTTGTTATTTTGCAGATGGAACCTCCTGGTTCCTGATCCTTGGGCTCACTCATTCAACACATCAATAAAGATTGGTAATGTATTTTGGCCATCAGATGCTCTTCTGACCTCACACATTAAGGGGGCATCTGTTATAACCCTAAATTGTAGCACATATGCTTACCTGGCATCAGGCCAACTCATATCCCTTCATTGCCAAAACATCTACTGAAAAACTCTTTGGAAATCCTCTTGTGTCAAGGCCCACATTCCCTAACCCATTACTGCACGTGTGTGCATGCTAGCTGGCTCACTATAGCCCACATGTACCTAACAAATCACGAAAAAGGGAAAGTTGCCGACGGAAAAAAAAGCTATGGGTCGGTTAACTGAAACTCTTGGCCATGCATGGCTGAGAGTTCGTCCAAAACCCTAGCTCCTTCTAGCCTATAAAAGAAGGGGTAGGGGTACCATTTGGAGGAGGAAAAAATATAGTGAAGAAACTCTTCCCATTTACGTAATCCATTGTCCCAACCCTTTAGCCTTTACTCATTCCAAAGGAGATTTAACACAAAGTAGTTGGAGGACAAAAGAAGAGGAGCCCGGGATCAGGTTCAAGGAGCGGTGGCTGGTCTTAGCTTTGATTGTAAGTTGATTCATTTCATTAATAAAAAGAATACTTTTCCCATCCCAATGCATGAGTTATCTATGATTTGATGAATTTATGCTTGATTTCTAACCCTTGAGTAGAGAAGTAGCATGCATGCATAGTTGTTATTTGTCTTGTTTGCAGGTTATCTGTGGAAGGAGCAGCGCAAGCAAGTGGTCAAAGCGCAATGGAGTATCTACATCGAACGCCGGTAAAAAGGTTAGTGGTTCTCTTCATGCATTTACTGTGAAAGAGGGGTTTTTATCTTGGGTTGTAGGTTAAAAAGTAATTTATTTTCGGTCAAAATCTGCATGCAAGTCTGACCCTATTTTTCTAGTCCGTGGGGTATTTTTCCCAACAACACTCACATTGTTTCCATTGTCTCAGAGTCATTAAGTCATGCATATCCAATATTCAGTCAAGGGCGACACATGGAAATGTATTACGCTGTCCAAGTTAATATAACCCTCTTTGAGTCATTTTCAGCTGCACATTATGTCTCTACCCAATCTCTCAGAATATGAATCATGCATTATTTTATATCATAGTAACCCTAACTATAGGTATTAAAATTCCTAAAATAGCACTAAGTTCACTCAATATTGGAGAGACTGACTTACAGACATCTAAGCATCTTATGCGTTATGTTATTGCACCGAATTTAATTGTCCTCTCAATAATATTTGTCCCTGTGGGTTGCAACAAAGATGGAATTCCTATTGGATTGAAATTGATAGGTAAACCATGGGATGAGGCTACACTTTTAAGATTAACTTCAGAAATAGAGTAGCTTGCACCATCTCAAAAAGGGCTTGTTGTATTTTATGATGTTCTTTAAGTAAAATCAAAGTTTTGATGTGCACAAATCTCAACCAAAAACCCATTTCATTATGCAAGAACCAATCTTATTTATAAATGACAACACTATCTATAGTTTATATAATGAAGCCAAAGTAGATTGGCAGGCACTCGACCAGATTTTGAAGCCAGTAAAAGAAGGGAGTTAGGTCTATAAAAAATTAAATCAGGTTTCCTTAAAAAATTGTCATGTGGAATAATGAAAATTACTAGATGATTTTTGCTGCATATTATTTTTTATCTCATAAATGGGAGGAAGTTCTCGGTTTGCTTCATCCAATTTTTTTCTAAATCAACCCTAATTTCTCATTAAACAATTTAAAAGAAGAAACAAACCACTTGCTAAGGGGAAGAAATTTTTTAGAGGAGGTATGATGAGAGCTTAGTGAGGTTTTATCTTTCTTTCATTCTTCATAATCCATACATTTCCTGCTCAAATATTTGATGAATTTGTTGGCAGCAAGGACATCTTGAAAAGTAGTGAAAAGGATGAAGCGAGGATGAGTTCTGATGGTGTCCTTGAGGTGAATGGTTTGATTATTAATTTGTCTATGTTTTAAGTATGATTTTCTTAGTACTAATCAGTTTTTAATATGGAAATTTCCACCTTGGGCCTCACCACCATTACTCTATTCCATGTCTAGCTCAATTTTTTTTTTTCTTTCCATTATTAACTACTTAATGTATGATGTAACATTCCATGTTGAGTAGTTAAATATAACAACTCTAGTCCAAGTCTTGGCAAAGGCTTGAAATCGATCAAATAATCTAAAGAAATGTATGAGAATACAAACTTAAATAAAATACCAAACTCTTTTTGGATCTGAAAGTATTTCTTTTACTGTTTTTAGTTTCATTTTCATTCGTTTTTTTTCTAAACACAATATTAAAAAATATAAAATAAAAATTACATGATCTTATTTACTTTTGTAATTTTATGTATATATTTTCTTTTATCAGTTTAATTTTCTTTTACCTAATTGTTAGACTTGTAAGAAAACAAAAAAAACATCAACTAATACTTATATGTTTCTTTACTTTAAACATTTCAATATACTTTTGTTTTTATTTTTACTTTTAATGAATTATTTATAAGTTATAAATAAAACAAAATACAATCTTTTATTACTTTATCTAGTTTATATTTTTCTCAATAACAATATTTAAATATTTAAAAGAAAACAAAATTTTTCATTTTACTTTGTTAGGTTCATGTGAATACTAACCAATCTTTAGAGTTTCTCATTTTCACACTAACTCATCTTTAACTTTGGTTTTATACTTCATACAATGTAAAATATCAACAAAAACATAAAATTTAATCATGCAATAAAGTTTTCAATTCTTTTATTTTATTCTTTCTTGTAAATACTAAATTAATGAGTTTAGTTAGTTTAATTTTCTTTTAAAGTTTTGCACTTATGTTATTCATTCTAGTTTTGTTTAATCTAAAATTTACTTACAAAAACAAATACAAAAAATCTTATAAGTTGCAAAATAAAATAAAAAAACAAATATTTTTAAAAATCATAAATAATAATTCATGCTTAGACTCTTTAGTTAGGGGTGTAATGTGTTTTATTTATGGGGCTTAAAACCTAGGGTAACATTCTTTCCTCTTCCCGCCTAGCCTCACAAGAGGTTGATATGATGGTTTTGAAACACTCTTGTTTCAACATCAACAAAGGGATTTCCTTTTGATATGGAAAACAAACACCTTTTGGGATTCAGAGATATTCCATACATTCTACATATTTCAAAGACTTATTTGAGATTCTTGAGATGTCTTTCTCTTAGTTTCAAATGAACTCTAAAATCATCTTGATAATTTTCCTTAAAATTTTCAATTAGATATTTGAAAGCATGGTCCATCTCTCTTTGGAATGTTGCACCTACATTCTTTAGTCCAAATAGTATTCAAACATAGGAATACATTCTCCATGGTGTAATGAAAACAATCTCTGGTCTATCTTCCTCAGCTACAAGAACTTGATTATATCCTGAAAATACATCCAACATAGACATCAGTTCAAAACCAATGACTTGATGCAACAACATCTCTATATTGGGGAGTGGATAATTGTCTTTAATGCTTGCTCGATTGAGATCTATGAAATCAACACAAAGGACAATTTCTCCATTCTTCTTTTTGTGTTGATTTCATAGATCTCAATCGAAAAATATACCAACTTTTTCATTTTTTCCAGCTCTATTTTCACCAGAGGCTTTATCTTGGGATTTATCCTTATCAATTTTTTCCTAAGAGGTTTTGATCCCTTGTTGAGTGGAATAACACGTTGGAAAATAGATTTTTCATATTCTCTTAAGTCATCATAACTCCAATAAAAAAATTCCTAAAATTATTTAAACAACTGAGAATATTGGTCAATTTCTTAAGTGGTGTAGCTAGTACCAAGATTTATATATTTTTGAGAATTAGGTATACCAATGTTGATTTTCTATGTCTCTAGAATCTTTCTAACATATGGTTCTTCTTTTGGATCTAGAATATTTTTTTGATCATCTCTTGTAAAAAGAGATTCCAAATTGACATAATTCTTATGAGTTTGTACAAGATTTTGATCACAAATTTCCTTCTGAGGATCTTGGCTATCTTCTGAATCTTCTCAAAATATTGAGTCATTATCCATGAGGAAGTTTGCAATATGTTCATCATTTTCAAAAACTTAAAAATACTCTTGATTATCAAGTATTTAATGCCAAGACATTTCCTTGACTTGAAAAGTACTTTGACTTTGCAAATAATCCGAATTGATCAGAGATGGAGCTATTGCCAGTGGATCAAAATTTTGATTCTTTTCTTGAGAGATGAAAGAAATATTAAAAGAGTTGAAAGATTCCATGAGTTTACATACTCGTCTTGCATAATGTTTTAATTTTTCTTTACTGATTATGTATTTCTTCTTGATACGGTTTATAACCAACTTTGAATCACCAGTCACCACCATATTTTCTACTTTCATTTGAAGGGAAAGAATCATTCCTTAAATCAATGCTTCATATTAAGCTTCATTATTAATACAAGAGAATTCTAATTTGATAGCATGTGGATATATACCAGATTGAGGACTTAAAAAAAAAAAAAAACTTGATTTCCATACTTAGAACAAGTGCCATCAAATGACATTTTCCAAAAAACTTGGAAATAACTTTCTTCATCTTGATTAAGTGGATTTATTTGTTTTGTACTGAAAACAACATAATTTCCAATTCCAACATCGACATAATTTTTCATTATGTCATTTTCTTTTTTTCTTAAATAATATTGGCCTTTTGTTTTCTCACAGAACTTTGATCATAGTCCCATATTTATTTGAAAGTATCATGCAACTTCCATGATTTATGATATACCCTCCAATTAATGAGCACCAATATCTTCCCAATATAACAATGTATGCTGGAGGCAAATAAACCACTATGATAGTAAAGACTATTGTGATATGAGGTGTTGTACTTATCCATGCACATAAATCTTTAATTTCTCCATAATCTAATAATTTCATTGAATCAATGGCATATATGATTTCTCTACTTTTATAGTATTTCGTGCATTTCATGCCAAGAGATTCCATCACTAATAGTGGCATGATATTGTTAGTGGCTCGACTATCCACCAAAAAATTGTGTAACTATAAATCATGATTTTCTATTGATATATAAAATGGTGGGACTTTTCCCCTCGACCTTATTGATGTAATATTATGTTGTTTCCTTGTATTCATTACAACTACTTCTATTCTTGAATTTGTATCATCCAATATTTTCAATAGATTTTCTCTTTGTTGGGGTATCTTGACTACCTCCATGAATGGTAATGTAATTTCGAGATTAGCTA
The DNA here is from genome assembly GCA_009831015.1 of Picea engelmannii. NCBI lineage: Eukaryota > Viridiplantae > Streptophyta > Pinopsida > Pinales > Pinaceae > Picea > Picea engelmannii. The sequence goes on from ML812239.1 coordinate 190,016, forward strand.
ACTCACCAACCAGGTTATAATTCATTTGTAGTGGATTCTTAGTTTGATGAACTAATGGTTGTTGTTTTGTTGTTTCTTGAGCATTATATTTTTTTTTTCAAGTTGTTCCCTTGTATTGAATATATTTACTTATGTTCTAGTCTGAACAACATTTTCTTGTGAATACTCCTCCATTATCTTGTTCATAAAAAATAAAAAAATACGATGGACCCTCATCCATTTGCACTGACTCGAAAACTTCATCTTGGTTAACATCTATTCCTTCATCAAATATTTCAAATTTTTCTTCTTCTACACTTTCTTCTAGCACAACAACATTAGGATTTGGAACTCTGAGTTCCCTTGGTCTATGTTATTCAATTATACCTTTTCTTATTCTTTGATCGAGTAATGGAATTCTCATATTTAGATTTGGCAGAATGAGATTCTCACCCCTATCGAGTTGAGTTATTTCATTTTGAATTTGTCTAATTGTTCTTCTCATCTAAGCCATCTCTATTTTATGTCTTGTTTCTTGGGAAACTCCAGGATCATTTCTCACATTAGGGGGAACATATTGAAGAATTCCTCCACTAATTTCTCAATTTTAAGAACTTCTGGAAGTAGATGGTCCTTGAGATGATATTTATATACTGGTCATTTGTCTTTTCACTTTTCCAAGCATAATATCAGGATCAACATTGGTCTCTAACATGCATTCTTCCATTTCTATTTCCTTATAGATTGCTTCATTCAAATCCTTTATTTGTGAAGATATGATTTCATAATTCACATTTGAAGGAATGTAATTCTTATAACATCCAAATATGACATGATCATTTGGGTGTTGGGATTTTGGGATTTGATTCAATGTCTTAAAGAATTGTGAATTAAAATACCCAATTATTCCTCCTTTTTTGAGGTGGATTTGGGTAAAATGAGTAAGAAAAATATGTTATGCAATGGGTTGTGCATGCATAGTCATGAACGTACTTTTTAAATCATCAAATGAACCAATTGATTGAGTTGGGAGAGAAATATACCATTCATAGGCTGGACCTATCAAGGTTTGGAGAAAGAATATGATAATTACATCATCATGTTCAATCCAATGAATATCACAAACACTTAGAAATTGATCCATGTGTCTGTTTGGATCCATAATTCGATCACCTAAAAAGATAGGTAAAACTCCTTGAGGGAGGGTTGTTAGTGTGCGTGTTGTTCTCCATGTAAATCAAGTGGGTAGGCATAGCCCTTCTTCTTGGGTTTCTTTGTATATAAATTATTTTTCTTTCTTCATTAAGAATTTCATTTCTTTGTTCTTATTGGTCACCCATAATTAGTATCTCACTTGTTTCAGATCTTGAAGTTTGGGAAACTTCATGAGTCACAATATTCTTAGAACCTTGTATGATTCCAACTTTTCTTAGACTTACAACTATCTTCTTTGTCTTAGGTATATTTCTCTTTCTTCTTCTTGTGAAAGAACTTCCCAAGTTCCTTCGAGTTCATCATGTCTCCTTGTTTTTGTAATTTATAGGTCATACAATTGGTGAAAGATACTTCTTTGATCTCTTGATCTAATTCATATTTGGGGTTTGTTGGGTTCAAGTAGATTCATTAAATTTTTGATCTACAAAACCAACCTTTTGTTTAGTTCCCCGGGATGGTCACATAAAATGTTGATCTAAAAGACTTTCTTATGATCTTTAAGTCAACCTCACTAGGATAAATCCGCCTACATGTTTAAAGAGGTGGTACTCCTCTATTTAAAATAACATACAAGAACAAATAAAATTCCTGAGAGAGGACTAGGATTAATCTTGAAATAAATATTCACATGCAAAGAATACATGAGAAAGGACGATGTATCTTGTTGAAAGAAAATATTTGCAATGTGCTACAAGATTTATAAAACAAAAGAGTATGCATAAAAATATGACAACATTTCCATCACAACATTAATCAAAGTAGAACACAATATTCAAAAAAGGGGAAAATGAAGTAAGAACCTTATTGGTCCTAAAGTCTGCACCTGACTGTTGAAGGGTAGAGCTAGGCCACCTCAAGTTTAGAATGATTGGTTTTCTTATTTGTTGGTCAATTAGAGGGTTGGTTTTACCAATACAAGAGCATGGTGGGTTGGAAAAATGATATGGATGAGGGTTATCCTTGGATGGTAGAACATAAATGACAGACAAGTGAAATAATAGAGGTAAAAACAAAGGAAAACAACAAACCACTAAATGAATAATTTGTTGCAAGAAGTTTAATACTTAAAATATCATTTCAAGACATTAAACATGCATCAAAAACACAATTACTCCCACAGGTTACAATAAAAAAAAGTATTCACCACATTATTTGTTATTTCACAGGTTGCATATTAGTGAAGACAAGTTATACAATAGCTAAAGGAAATGAAATGTACTTCACACAAATAAAAAACTGCATTCAATACAAGATAAAAACACATGTATATTTGGACAAAAACACTGTCATCAAGAGTATATTCACCAGGTAGAGAGCTTTGATTGGTGCATATAAAATGTTCAACCAACTTGATGTATTGATATTATTCTCCCAAAAACCGAACCCTCAAAACATACAAAAACTGCATATTTATCAGAGTTGCAGAGGCTCTCGTCCATCTGGGTCTGAGGCTTAACTCTACACTATTAGCTGTAAAACAACTTATTAACTTAACTAAAACATTGTTGGATTATATTGATGTATACTTCAAGCTTGAATTAATAAAAAAGGAGTGGTTCTTATGCCACATAAAAGACCACTTATTATTCCTGAATCTAAAAGAGTTTTGCAATTGAACAACTAAAAACTACTGCTAGTAATGAAACTAGACTGATGCATATGCTGGAGCAAACTGAGATTTGATAGAAAATGACTAGGAGTGACATAATTGAGTTATGTATTGAGAACTGGCATGCATGCACAATGTTGGAGGCCATTGAGACATAACTGGATGTGTTGGAAACGATTTTTCTTCAACTTATCTCCTGGGGAAAAAGCAAGTCATCTGGTGTTTTTCTAGAGTCTATGATATTTCTTCTATAGTCCAGATTATAGCTTCTCGAGTTCCTGTTTGTGGAGTTGTAGGGTCCATATTTCGGAGCTTCTGTTATGTGCTCATTGGCTATCACTGAGTTGCTGTCGGATGAGCCATATGATGCCTTTAAATGGCTCAACATTCCCTGGTTTGGCATCGTTTTCAACCTCAAAATATGCAATTAACAAAGATAAGCCACTTTGAAAATTCAACATATGAGAGCTTTGGGGTGTAGAGTATTCATATCTCCTAGAGGCCCAGATTTGCAGATTCATTAACCAACACCTTTTCTAATTAACCAAGGATTAATTTATTCTTAAAATTTCGGGTCTTCAGGACCCCGACTCTTTGGCGTTCGGGAGATTTTGAATGCATAGATTGAGAATATTACAGAGTGACAACCTTCTAGATCTAACGTGACAGTGTGAGGGAATTCGTTGACGTGTCACAGAAATAAGGGTGACACATGTCACCCGAAATAGTACAAATGATGTGGCCAAAGGTGCTTGAAATAGGTGCCATGTGTCATAATAGATGAGTTCCACATTGTTGATTTTAACCTTCTACAATATTTACTGAAAATAAATATTTAGTAAAAGAACATAAAAGATACAATGGAAAATACAAAAATTACATAGAGATATTTCCCCTGGAAACCCAAACCGGGAAAACCAACATATTCTATATTTTCATTGTGTTACATTGTTTACAATACAATATAGATATAGGAGCCAGCGGCATCCAAAACCCTAACCTAATGACCTAGATTAGTCAACAACCATAATTCCTTAACCAAAAATAGAAAACCATCGATAAAGAAACCATGTGCCAAAAAAACACCTAAATATGTGACACATTTCTTGAGGCAGAAATTGTTTTCTCGGGGGCACTCCCCTCGAACTCCCACATAGGGGGAATTTGGCCCCCTCAAACCACCCTATGTTCCCGGTGCAATGATCAGACACTAATACTCGTGAAAAGAATATAACACATATAGATGAGTTCCACGCGTATCCAACTCTTTGGGGTTCGAGAGTTTTTGAGTGCAAAGTTTGTATACCTCCCGGAGGCTCAGACTCACGGAGTGATGTGGTACTTCAAGGCTATGATGCTAATGAGATTTCTATGCATTGAAATTGGCTAGAATGATAATCTCCTGGAGTTTATGTGTCAACCTTTCAATACTTGGATGTTCAGGGCTTCGGTGCTTCGACATTCTGACACTTCGGGGCTCTGGAGAAATGTGTTTGATATGAACTGAAATCTCCTAGATTGGTGATCTCCTTGATATGACGTGTCTACATGAAATCACTATTGTTGATGTGTCTACATGAAAGAGAGTGACACGTGTCACCCAAAAATGAGCAGATGATGTACCCAAAGGGCCTGAAATGAGTGCCACGTGTCAGTCGTAGATGAATTCCACAGGTCTCAGTAGATGAATTTCATGCGTCAACCACAGATGAAGGCCACACATATCAGTATATGAATGCCATGCGTCAACTGCAGATGAATGCCATGTGTCTCAGTAGATGAATGCGATGCGTATCAGGCTATTCAACATTCAGAGCTCTTGGGAACTATGTTTTCTTTGGATGAAAATATCTCGGATTCATTAACCACACTTATGCTAATTAACTCGAGATTAATATATCTTAGCATTAAACATTTCAGGAGTTCAAGAGTTCGAAACTTTGGGGTTCGGGAGGTTTTGAATGTAGAGTATGAATATCTCCCAGATAACTGACCTCGCGGAGTGACGTCGCAGTTCGAGGCTCCGACATTTTGGGGTTTTGTGAGACTTAAACAAAGATGAACTAGGACGCCTGAATGTTGAAGTCTCGGAGTGAAAATTCATATTACTCTGTGGTCGCATGATTCTATAACTATGAATGCACGATAGTCATTGATCTGATTTGACTATTGGATCTCCACTTTTGAAAATTTAACTTGTTTGTTCTCATAATCTAAACCTAAAATGGATTGTTGTGTCTTTCTTCTACATATGTATCATGTGCATACAAAGGACTTGGTTGACCTGATGCATACTCAATTAGTGATAAACATGATGAAAAGTATTTTCAAACTCAAACCAAAACATGTAATCACCTTTCAAGAAAGCAAAAGATGGTGCAAAATAAGTAAAGACAGGTAGGGGCCATTGAAGCTGAGTGATTAAATCATGGAGAATAAGCTTAGAAAACAAAAAAAAATAAAATCAGACTTGATGGATGTATGGGGTAAAGGAGGGAAATGGTAGGGGTGAAGACATAGGTTACAACATTGGCTCCAACCAGGGATAACATTTCCTTTTGAGGTCCTAAGAACAATAGATCAGGTGCCTTACCTCTCAAAACATTATTCCCACTTGCTGTAACTTACCTCTATTTCTGTCTGTCAGCCATGTATATCTGCTTCTACTGACCTATGCACTATCTTCATCCTATAATTCATTTTCATCTACATTGATAACCAAATACTTTAAAACAGGGTTCAACCTGCTCTTTGCATTTGAACTCAACTTATTAATGAGTTTGGTGCAAGGTTTTCTCGTTATGGCTTGTACAACATGCTTTTCTCCCTCCTTCTCTGATGAACGTGTCATATTCTTCAAAGCTCCTAGTTTGATGGAACCAACCGAGTCTTTCATTAGTGCAAGGAGGGTCCTCGTGACTTTTCCTTTGATGTTTTGGCTTGACATCAAGTTTTTTTTGTCACATGCATCTCTCAGATGGGACCCTAGACGTGATATTAGCACGTTATTGCGAAGGTTGTCGAGGGTGGTTTGGATCTACACCGCTCCAACTTCTGCAATCAACCACCAATTTCCATGTACTTCACAAGCTATACCATGGTTTCAATTGCGGAACCGCTCTAGGAGATTAACGCTTGAGCACTTTTTATTTTCGCAATGAGGTGTGAGACGTTGATTAATTTTTCAATCTGCGATTTGGGTGAACCTACTAATTTAGCGTCCCTACTAAAGTTTTATCCGTCTGCCAATTTTAAAATTCTTCTAACCATATTTAGAGATGGCGCCAATTTTCCTGTCCTCAAAAATAAGATCAAACCAACAACACTAACACACCCTAGTTCCTTTGTTCGGATATGGAGTCTTTATTCACACACAAACTAACTAATCAAATGCAAAATAAAAAGGAAAGAAACCATGGTACAAGAGCGACCTTCCCTTAGTATTTCAAGAAAAATAGTGTTTCAGGAAGAGCCCAATTACTAGGCCTCCAAAAATTTCAGTATCATTCAGAATGTGTAAAACAAATGTATTATTGTCCAGAACCTCAACCACCTTAAAAGGACCAAACTAGAGGTTATCAAAATTACCATGCTTAGAATTTTCTTCCCTTCTGGAATCCCACCTCAAGACCAGATCGCCTTCTTGAAATATCACCTACTTGGTTTTCTTGTCAAAAGCTGAATTGATTTTTCTATGGTATGCATCAGATATCTGATTCAATGCTTCTCTCTTTTTTTGAACCTCTATAATCTGAAATATTCTCCTCTAGATGTCATTTGGCTCCTCTGTTTATTCCTGTAGGAATTTTAGAACTGGTAGACCGAGCTAAGTAGGGAAGACAACGTCTATCCCATAGACCAGCTGAAATGGTGAGGTTCCCAAAGATCTCTTGGTACTGATCCTGTCGGCCCACAAGGAATTCTTGAGTTTAGAGTCCCATGATTTATTATTTTCAGTCAACAAATTCTTGATGATCCTAATGAGAGTATTGTTTGATGACTCGACTAGCCCATTCCCTTGAGGATAATAGGGCATGGAATGTTTCAAGGAAATGTTATGGCTGCCACATAAGTCGATCATGGATTTGGACTTAAATGCCTAAGATATTTTTGTTATAAGCTTCCTAGGGTAGTTGAACCTGGCAAAGATATTGGTTTCCAACAAATTCATAATCACCTTGTCAGTAGCATTCCTGGTGGGCACAACCTTGATCCATTTGGTAAAGTAGTAAGTGGTGGTGAGAACACTTTCAGGGGAAGGGAGAGTAATTTTGGTTTTCCTGCAAACTTTTGACATTCATTGAATGCCCTTACTATGGAAAATACATTAGAGAAAAGGGTGGGCTAGTAGTACCCTGCCCTTAGGATATTGAGAGTTGTAGATTTCCAATGCTGGTGTCCTCCAAAAATCCCCTGTGCATATCTGTTGTGACTTTTTTAGCTTCATTTTCATCAAGACTTTTTAATAGGATGCCATAAGGACCCCTCCAATATAGGTTCTAATTTAAAATGCAGAATTTTATAGCTTTTAATTTGAGAGACTTGACCCTCGTCTTTTTCAAATCTGGTGAACATTCTATGTGCTGCGGAAAGTAAATAACATTTCTGTACCAAGGTGAAGAAGAGTAGTTTTCAAACACCTGCATGTTGTCTTGTTTAGACTCATGGGCACATTGGATTAGGTGAAGGTCTGATGCAATTCTAGTACCTTACAGTTTGATTATGATAATAACTTGGCAAGTCCCTACCCCTTAATCGTCTTGGTGGGATTTATGTGCAGGTCATATTCCAGTAATTTGGCAATACATTTCCCTCTTTTCCCTTCACTATCTGGCTGGAACATAATCTCTTTAACATTACTTCTATGAACATAGGCTATTATGATAGACTGTAAAATATACACCTGAAGGCTTTCAATGCTTTGACCAATGCATAGGCCTGCTTTTCTAAAATTTCATACTTAAGCTCAACATCTCGGAGGGCTTTGCTGAAAAAGGCTATGGGCTGTTCATGCCCTTCTTGATTCTTTTGTAGTAGCACAATAAAAATGGTTTCCTCGGAGGCAAAAGAAAATAAAAAAAACTCTTTGGCGTAGTCAGGGCTGACTGATACAGGGGCTTCAACCAAAGCTTGTTTGATCCTTTGGAATGTTGATTTTTCCTCCCATGACTACTTGATAACAACATATTTCTTCATCATGTTATTGATAGGCCTTATGATTTCAACAAAGTTTGGCACAAAGCGCCTTAAAAAATTATTCTGCCTATAAAAGACTGAATAGACTTCTTGTTTCTGGGGATTGCAATTTCCTAAATGGCCTCTACTCTCTTAGGGTCTATTTTTATACCTCCTGCTGATATGATGTGACCTAGGAGTTTACCTTTTGGCATAGCAAAGTGGGACTTCATGGGATTCAAATAAATACCATATATTCTGCATTTTCGGAAGATCTTCTCACGGTGCAATAAATGCTCATCATCTGATTTGGAGAAAATGGTGATGTCATCCAAATATATAACCATAAATTTGTCTTTCACCCCCACAAAGGCTACATCCATATCTCTTTGAAAGGTGGCCCCTGCATTCATTAGCCCAAGGGGAATTTTGTCATACATAAATGTCCCCCATGGTGTGGTGAATGTTGTTTTTTCTTTGTCTTCTTCAGGTACCTCTATTTGGTTATAACCAAAGTACTTGTCCAATAAGGAAATTATGTGGGAACCTACTACCCTTTGCAAAATATGGTCCATATTGGGTAGGGGGTAGTTGTCTTTTAGGGAACACTTGTTGAGATTTTATAAATCCACACACAAGTGTATTTCCCCACTCTTTTTTCTCACAGTTACCAAGTTGGCCACGCAATATGAGTACCTCAAGGGAACAATAATTATGGCATCAAACATTATTTTTGGTTCTTTTTCAATTATGGACATCAACATGGTATTAAATTGCTTGATCTTTTGTCTAAATGGCTTAGAACCAACCTTCAGAGGGATCTTGTGTTGGATGATGTCAGTGTCAAATTTATTCAAATATTCATATGACCATGGAAAAATATCAAAAAATTTCTTCATGAGGATGACATACTTGTATTTTTGTTCTGGAGGTAGTGCCTTGGACAGTTTGACTATTTTGGGATTTTCAGTAGTCCCAATGTTGCATTCCATCACTTCTTCTTCTTGATTTTTTATGGTAGCTCCTCTAGAGACATCATGAATTTCAAATAATATTTTCAGTGGCACTAGACCCCTAGGGATGTGGTTTGTTTGAAGCTACAAAATTTTGTGGCCATCCACTTTGTTCAAAAACTGATACATTTATTGATAAGACGATTCATCGTATTCATCCTCTTGATCTATTGAGATACTAGAGAATTCTTCAATGGTATGTAGAAATATTTGTAGCTCCAAATCATCGTTAAAGACTTGCCAGTGCTTTATGTTGTCTGGTACGGTTGTCCTATGTTTGAATTCCACCTGATACTTGATATTTGGGCCAATGGGAGGTCTAAAGGTGTTGGAATCCAATGCCAAAGAATATTCCTTTTGATTTTACTCTCTGGGAATGAAGGAGAATTTAATTCCAGAAATAAGTTGTCAACCAGGTCCCACACCTCATTCCTGTATTATTTGAGCCTCTGTTGTTTAGCTTGATATATGTTCTTGATTTGATTGATGATTAACTCAAAATCACCAAAGACTACCAAACTATCAATGTCCATGTCTTTGGAAGCCCTTAATCTAAGCACTAGAGCTTCATACTCAACTATATTGTTAGTAGTCTCGAATTCCAGCTTATAAGAGAGCATTATAATCTCCTACATAGGGAAAATGAGGACTATACCAGCCCCAAAAAATTCCTTTGATGAAGAGCCATTGAAATACATCTTCCACACTTTTTTCTGTTGGTCTGTCAAAGACTGATTTTTTCATTTGTTGACTGTAATTTCCAGTTCCTCATTATTTAGATGGAAAACAGATGAACTGATCTCATCCTCAACAACATAAATAGGGTGATTGCTTAGATTTTGATGGGCACCGATGATGTATTCTAATTTTAACTCCATGTATATCCTCCCGTGTTTTCCCCCAAAATCAGGGATGGTGGCATATGTGAGGTCCATTTTTAATGATCCTCCAACCTTCTTGGCCCACATCCTGGATAAAATCATACCAAACTTGGGGGGAATGTTATCCATGATGATTTCCAACACTACACTCTTCATGGGTAACTGTGCCAAAGAAACCACCAGATATTTTGTTAATCCCAAACATTTGAATTTTTTGGAGTCAAAGGAGTAAAGGTCTTGGTAGGGCTTGGTGATCTCCACAACTAGTTCCTCTATCACAACCTTAGGCATGTCATTGTGTGAAGCACCTGAGTCCATGAGGTAGTTATGTATGATCTTGTCATGGATATTTAAAGATATGTAAAATGGTGGAGAGGCATCAGATCCATCCTCGATATGTGGGACCACAGTAATGGTTGGGTTCTCATCCCGCAGACTAATTACATCAGAAGTTACAACATAAGTAGGTGGCTGCAAAACCTTTATAATGGATTGTTTGAAAGGCTCATTTTTCAACAATTCTAAGAGGGGTATAGGAATATTGATCTTGTTAAACTCATGCTCTAGGATAAAATATGCTTGTGTCCTATCAACTTCCTTTACTTCAGGGAAAAAAGGTTTAAATGGAAGAGGCTGGTGAGCTTTAGCCAATGCACCCTTGCTTGGATTTGGCTTGGGAGGAACTTATATTTTTTTTTATTATCAGAGGTGGTGGATTTCGAAGTGCATGTTATAGGCCTCAAGTCATATTTCCTTTGGGGTTGGCCTTGAAAAACTCCCTCCTCCCCTATCTCAACATCAAACTGATCTGAGAATTGTGCTACCTCATAATCTTGCCGCGTTAAGTGACTGGTGTAAAAATCCGTTTCATTTAAAAGTACAACAATATCATCCAAAACATCACTATCTGCATCCATTCCCTCAATATGATTGTTTTTAAAAGGAGGTACTACTCTTTGATCATCAACATTCCTCCTCTCTCCCTGCATTATCTGAGGGGCATCATTCGACCTTCTAAACTAGTTGGGATTTCTGTTCCTAGCCCCTTGAAAAGATTTGTGATTGTTAATATTCCCATTTCAACTTAGCTACTTTAGACATCAAATCCTTCAAATTTTTGATCATTTCATCAATTTTGGGATCAGATGTGGCTGGTGTAGAGAAGGTAGGGGAATCCTTTCTCTGTTTCTTCTTGTCCTTTTCAGATATAGTCTTTAACTCGTCTGATGCTAAGTTGTTGGATTCCACCTCAATGGTTTCTTCTTGCATGGAAAACAAGGTGGTGGATCTTCTCTCCCTAAAAAAAAGAGAGAATTATGCATCAAATTTATTGGCATAAGTGATCGTGGAAGAGGCTTCAGTTGGTTTTATCTCATTTGGGATCCTACCATACATCTTGTTGAATCTCTTGGTGAAGTATGAAATAGACTCACCATTATTTCTCTTAAGGGCCCCAAACTCAGTGATGTAATATATATAATCTATTTTATCCCCCCATTTATTTATAAAATATTAATCTAACACATCAATATCTACAATGGAGGCTCGAGGGAGGCCCTAGAACCATTTTCTTACCTCCCCATCAAGACTTTGTACAAATAACCTCATCCACACATCTGCATAGTCAATGTTAAAGTTGTCTGCAAATCTGTAGAAGGATACCAGATGTTCCTTCATTGTCACATCCCCTTCCCCATTATATCTTCGTAAATATTTCATGTAATCTATGATCGGGAGTACATGTAAGCCTACAGGAAACACTAGGGGTGCATATCTGGCTGCAATTATGGCTTTCATCCTGTTAGCAACTATTGCTTGGGTAATAGGAATTTGAAGGTTTATTTGAACTACAAGGGTGGATTTTGGACTAGATGATGAAGTAGAGGCAGGAGTTAAAGGTGTTTGCGGTTCATTAGAATTGTGATTCTCGGGACTAGAAAATTTGAGCTTCTTGTGAAAATGGAAAAAAGTAGATTCTTTAGGTGCATCTTTACCCTTGGGGGGTGATGTATATCTCTGAGCTAAGTTGGATTTTCCTAGTTTCCTTTCTGGCTCAGAGACTAGTGTTTCCTTCTTAGGGCTGCGATGAGCCTTAGTGGCTTTGATGTGCTCAGATTTGGATCTCTTGAGCCCTTTCCTAGGAGCCAGTATTTATTTAGTGAAGTTTACTTAGTGGAGTCGCCAGGTGAAAGATGGAAGTTTGAAAGTGTATGATATTTTTTCACCATCAAAGGTTAGATATGATCATTATCGTTCTCCCAGGGAAATATATTTTGTTACTTCGTTCCCTGGAAATGATGCCAGAAGATGTTGGTCCTAAAGTTTGCACTTGACTGTTGAAGGGCAAAGCTAGGCCACCTCAAGTTTATAATGATTGGTTTTCTGATTTTATTGGTCACTTAGAGGGTTGGTTTTACCAAGACAAGAGCATGGTGGGTTGGAAAAATGATATGGATGAGAGTTCTCTTTTGTTGGTGGCACACAAATGACATACAAGTGAAATAATATAGGTAAAAACAAAGGGAAACAATGAACCACTCAATGAATAATCTGTTGCAATAATTTTAATAATTAAAATATCATTTCAAGACATTAAACATGCATCAAAAACACAATTACTCCCACAGGTTGCAATAAAAAAAAAATCTTCACCACAACATTTGTTGTTTCACATGTTGCATATTAATGAAGACACGTTATACAATAGCTGAAGGAAATGAAATATACTTCTCACAAATCTAAAAATGGATTCAAGACAAGATAAAAACACATGTATATTTGAACAAAAACATTGTCATCAAGAGTATATTCACCAAGTAGAGAAATTTTATCCATGCATAGAACATGTTCAACAAGCTTGATGTATTGATATTCTTTTCCCAAAAACTGAACCCTCAAAACATACAAAAACTGCATATTTATCAGAGTTACAGAGGCTCTCATCCATCTGGGACCGAGGCTTAACTCTACACTATCAGTTGTAAAACAACTTATTAACTTAACTAAAACACTGTTGGAGTATATTGAAGTATACTTAGATCTTGAATTAAAAAAAAAGGAGTGGTTCTTATCACACATAAAAGACCACTTATTATTCCTGATTCCAAAAGAGTCTTGAAATTGAACAACTAAAAATTGCTACTAGCAATGAACCTAGATTGATGCATATGCTGGAGTGAACTGCTATTTGACAAAAAATGACTTGGAGTGACAGAAATGAGTTCTGTATTGAGCACTGGCATGCATGCACGTTGTTGGAGGCCACTGAGAGATAATTGGATGTGTTGGAAGCATTTTTTATTCAAATTATCTCATGGGGGAAAAGAAATTCATCTGGAATTTTTCTAGAGTCTCTAATATTCCTTCTCCAGTTCAAATTATAGATTCTCGAGTTCCTGGTTGTGGAGTTGTAAGGTACGGATTACAATGCTTCAAACTCAAAATATGCAATTAACGAAGATAAGCCACTTAGGGAATTCAACATCCGAGAGATTTGGGGTGAAGAGTATTCATATCTCTTGGAGGCCTGAACTCCCAGAGTCATTAACTAATACCTTTTCTAATTAACCTGGGATTAATTTATCCTTGAATATTTTGGGCCTTCGGGACCTCGACTCTTCGATGTTCAGGAGCTTTCGAATGCAGAGCTTGAGAATCTCCTGGAGTGACATCCTTCCAAATTTGACATGGCAGTGTGAGGACATTTGGATGATGTGTCATAGAAAGAAGGGTGACATGTGTCACCCAAAATAGTACAAATGACATGGCCAAAGGTGCTTGAAATGAGTTCCACATATCATAAAAAATGAGTTCCATGTGTCATAACAGATGAGTGCCACGTGTCATAACATATGAGTTCCACACGTCTCCGACTCTTCAAGATTCGAAATTTTTTGAATGCAATGTCTAGATACCTCCCAGAGACCCATAATCATGGAATGATGTGGTACTTCGAGACTTGGATGATTTGGAAAATTGAGCTTGCTATGCATTGAAATCCCCTAGAATGATAATCTTATGGAGTTGATATGTCAATCTTTCGATGCTCGGATATTCGGGGCTTCGGTACTTCGACATTCTGACACTTCAAAGCTCCAAAGAATTGTGTTTGATCTGAACTGAAATATCCCAGTGGCGATCTCTAGTATTTGACATGTCCACATGATGTCACTATCACTGATGTGTCTACATGAAAGAGAGTGACAAGTGTCACCCGAAAATGAGTAGATGACATACCCAAAGGGCCTGAAATGAGTGCCACGTGTCAGTCGCATATGAATTTCATGTGTCTCAGTAGATGAATACCACGCATCAACCACTAATGAATGCCACACATATCAATAGATGAATGCCATGCGTCAACCACAGATGAATGCCACATGTCTCAGTAGATGAATTCCACGTGTCTCAGGCTCTTCGGTGTTCAGAGCTATGGGGAACTATTTTTTCTTTGGATGGAAATATCCCAGAATGATAATCTCACGAAGTCATTAACCACATGTAATATCCCAAGATTGAGCCCCAGTTGTAACTGTAAATGTAAATATGTTTTGTAGGATGGTGAGCTAAGTGATTATAAGCTAGGAGGATTATGTAATGATTAGGCTAGAGAGCCTAGATGCTAAGGGCCAAAGAGCCGGTCTTTGTATATGTAAATACTCATATCAATAATAAAATACATCGCTACATGTAAACCAACCATGATAAAAGAGAATGGGGGACTAAGCTCCACTAGGTAGGGAAAAGGATGGGACTAAGAGACTAGGAAAAGGGCTAAGCTTGAGGGCTTATCTCTATGGGAATAATATTATATTATTATTTCCTAAAAACTAAGGTTGGGTATAACTTATGTTATCCTAAGTTCCTTTGGGGAGAGGAACGAACTACAAGTGGAGAGGAACGAGATTCCTGGAGGTCCATATGTCAATCTTCACGCATGCAGTTATATGTGGGAAAGTCTATTCAACTCAGGGATTCTCTGCCATTATTTCCATGCTCCCCATACACTCACGCACTGAGAGAATACCTCCATTATCGACCTCTAATCATGCACATACCTCTGAACCCTGCATGGATTTTTGGAGATGTGTCCTATATTTTCTTGTCATGAGCAGAAACCTGTATTCTTCCTGGGTAGCATAGTGCACCCGTATCTACCTGAGCCTATGCTAACCTTTTCTGTTATGATTATCTCCTATTGCAAACTTGAAGGTACTTTTTTCTGCCATCACTTGTGCGTTAGCTGAAAGCTGTTGGTGTTTGCACCTGAGCCTGTTGTTGTTTATTGGGGAGCAGGAGTGAAGAGGCGGGTTGTCAGGCCTATGGAATGAAGATGCAGGTTTTCAGGCCTATGAGAAACTCTCTCCAAGTGAGAGAGGTTGTTGGGGAAGTGATTTATCCTAGAGGAAGCCCAACAATAACTATAGTTCTCTGAGAATTCATGTTTGGCCTGTTGCTGAAGCCTTGGAAGGGAAGTGGATCAGTTGATGGATTGTTGAACAATGAAGGTGTATACTTCCCGGGGTGGGACATGCATGTGGGGAATGAGAGGCTGGTATTTTTGTGCATAATTTGTCTCTTGGGAGGGAATCCTTCCTGATTGACTATGTAGCAACCTAGTGTCTCAGCCTAGCCTAGGAATCCCTTTACCTGGGTGGAGTTTAGTCCCAACTTGGGGTTGACCCACTGCTAAGAGTAATGAGCAGCGTGGTCTATGGATGAGAGGTTGACAGAAGGTCTGCACATAGTTGGTGGTCATCTATACAAATATAAGTACCATTTATGTGTTCATTTGCATGCAATGTATTTGGACATGTCTTCTATTTATGAGTAATTTCCTGTATATGTTGTATGTGTAGGCTTACTATTATTTCTGCATTAATCTGTGTATTAGCATAATATGTTGTCTATTTTATGTTTTACATATATACATATGGAATTGTTTTTTTTATGGAGTTGGCATGACCAGTCTGTAAGGTCGGGTATGTTACAGATTATAGCTTGTACATAGCATATTTTTAGTAGCATGCCCTGGCTTGGCTAACCAAGGTACGTTACAAATTGGTATCAGAGCCCATGGTTTCAACACTAAACCTGGATGGGTTATGAATGAGGAATTGAAGTAAAATTTCCATAGGGAATTGATGTACCTAGTGCCAGAGGGGTGCTGAGTGAACTCCTAGGTGGTTATGGAAAGCTCAAGAGGAGTGACAGAGAAATTATCCAAACAATCATGGTTTATAACCACGAGATTGAATATGAGCCGTAGGATCTGCATGGGGGGAGTCAGAACCTTCCCAACCGTCAGATATGGATAAGGTGCATGACAATTAACCTCCAAGTTCTTTGGAATTCATGAATTCAATGACGTTTACATTTTGTTGAGAAAAAGGGGCCAAATCTCGAGGTTCTGAAGTCCCAGAGTGATTTACAACCATAGATCATCTAGGAGGAGGAGAGGTGTTGGATTTACCCAAGTGATTCGATGGTTCGGTGTTTCATAAAATTGGTTGAAGTGTGTGTAGTATAGGCTTCCTCTCGAAGTCCTGAAGTCCATAACTCATCCATACCATTCAATTAACAAGGATTCATGTTCTCTGATTAAGCAATGTTCGAAGTTCGACAGTCCATAGGTTGTGTGGTGTTCAACATCAAAATCCTTCGAAGTCTTGGAGCTATGAAGTGCCAAAGCACAAGTTATGACATGACATGATGACATCACCAGGGGTGATGTGGACCTCCCCTATTCATGCCATGTGTCATTCAGAGTTGTAATTTTGATGATCTTGTTAGACCAATAACAATCTGACACGTGGGCCCATATGTCACCATCTTATATTGTGACAATTGTACTACGTGGACCCCAGAAGGATAAGAGGTTTGGGTATTCGACGTTTGGAGGAATTTAGTGAAGAATTTGTTAAATCTTCTGAAGTCCTGAACTCTAGAGTAAATTTGGATCGTCCATTGTCGGAGAAGTGTTTCCGCAGATTAGCCTATTCAGAAATTCAGTGTTCAGGAGTTACAACATGTGCTGGAGTGGGAACTCTTGAAGCCCGAAGTGAAAATTGTTTTGAGCGCCAATGTGATGTGGCATGATGATTTCACCTAGGGTGGCATGGACCTACCCTAGGCCTTCCATGTTTCATATTGTCTCATACCTTTGACAGGTATTTAGTACCAATGGTGACTTGACACATGTCACTCGTTAGTGTGGCCATGTGTCACCACCCTAATTGTTGACAACAAAACTAAGTGGACCGCAAAAAGTTTGGATTTCAGGTGTTTTTTTGTGCTTCAGTGTGTGATTCTCTGAAGTCCTAGAGTTTCAGAGCTCCTATCCACCGTAGATCTTTTTCAGGAGAGGGAACTATTGATTCTTGAAATCTTAGGGGGTTTTCCAGTTTAGTGATCCATAAGTGTTTTGTTGCGAAGTGTTATGGTATAAAAAGGCTCGAAGCTATAGTCAATCCTGACCATCAGTCAATAGGTGAATGTCGACTATAGATCTCAGCCCTTCATGGTTTTTTCATTTGGAAATTTGGGAGGCAGGGAAATATAGAGCCTTAGAACTCCCAAAGCCGAGAGTTCCAATTCTCTTGTTGACCATACATCTAAATAGAAAATAAGGATTGTTGATTAGTGCATCCTTTGAGTATTCATAATTCGACATTCAAGATATTAGAGGTGCACAAGTGCAACATCTGTCGAAGCCTGAAATTTTGAAGTCACAAAATATGAAAGTGACATGGCATGCTGATGTCACCTAGGGTGATGTGGACCTATTCTAAGAAAACCACATGTTATACAGTTTCATACCTTTGGTAGGTATTATTGACCAATTGCGACATGAAACTTGTTGCTCATAGGTGGGGCTACGCATCATCACCTTATTTGTTGAGCACGGAGTCAAGGAGACCACCGAGTTAAAAAAATTGATGTTCTGAGGAAATGTGGGAGGAATTTGAAAAATCCTTTGAATCTTGAAGCTCCATAGAATCGGAGTTCCGAAGACTTGAAGGAGCAGTTGTTCAAAACTTCGCTAACCACTTTGGCATTCAGGAAAAATGAGTGAAGAAGAAATAAAAAATTCTGAAGCCTGAATTCCTGGAGCCCTGAAGTTCCCTAGGCTTTGGATTAGCGCCTATCTACTAGCACTTGGTCATGACCTATGGAAAAATGTGGTTGGGGGCTGAAGAAGAAGGGGCTAGTGCTAGAAAAATGTGTTAAAGGAAATAAAAGGGCTTAGGAAGGAATCTCATGGGTTTCGTATGGTTTAGACCCGCATAACAAGTGGTAAGAAAGATCTGTGAACATTATGAGTAGACCCAACAAAGGTATAATATCCTTTTATCTTAGAGGAAAGAGAATAACTACACATGGATTTCTTCATTGAAAATACAATTTGTAATTGTCCATAACCTTCTACTCGGAACTAAGAATTGAGCAAGGAAGCAGTCAAAGGAAAGGTCTTGCAAAGAGGATTCCAAGTATTCCATCATAATTAAGGATTGTAGTCTGTTGATTTAATCCAGACAAAGGAATTCCTGCGAGCCTATGTAATTGTATGTGAACATTATTATATGAGATAAAAGGAAAATACTCTATTTCGAGTATTCTCGAAGCCTCTATAATTATGTCTGTTTATTTGTGTATTGTATACCTCTGTGAGGAAGAAGTGTATGTCTTCACATATAGTTGAGATTGTGTAGTTCAGGTATAGGGATCATGTTGTATCAAGAGAAGGAGATAAATTATAGTGATCATAGGGTAAGCTAAAACAATCGTTAGATAACCACACCAGTGAATGATAATCATTAGATCACAATCGTGAAAGGAAGAGGAAGGAATGAACATCGACCATTCATCATCTGGATTGGAACTATGCACACTGTCTGATCATGAGGAAATGAGTAATCAATAATGATTGAGTCGCAACCGTCAGATATGGGAGTTGTAGAGGAGGACCATCAGATCAACATCTGAATAAGTCATGACTGTTGTATCTCAGTGAAGGAAGATCAACAACGAGGAGCCATTGTAAAAATCGATGATGGAGATAAATGTCGTTCTAGTTGGGACCCCGCAATTGTCCCCGATCGTATATCTCCATGCCGATTCAATATACATCATTGATTAGAAGATAAGGAATAGATTTGATTCATAGCTCTTGAGCATATGAGTTTAACAGAGTTTAACACCTCTTTGTTAAATCCATGGTCATTTGGATTGGTCCTATAAAAAAAGGGCCGACAAGTGAAAGAAGAGAGGATCAATCATGGGCACCCTGTTAAGGGTTTATAGCACCCTAAGATAAATCAAGTCACCCTAAGTGTGGGATGAGCTAGCATCCGATTTTTTATCTAGGAAAAGTTCATGAAGAATTTGGAGGGATTCATATCTTACTTGCATCAATTCAGGAAAAAGTAACAGTCATCAAGAAAATCCAAGTACTGATATGATCATTCACGGGAAGGATAAATCAAGTGCCTTAAGAAAGTAGTTGGTGTTAGATGACCAAGGTTACTTAGGGAACACGATTGGAAATATAATTTGGTCATGTAGGAGATGGTTCAGAGGAATCCAAGTAATAATGGAAGAAGAGATCATGAGGTAAATGTTGGACATATTGTCATTCATGTGTTGTCATTGATGTCAACAGTCATAATAAGCAGAGTAGCAAGGTTAGTCTCAGGAAGAAAAGTATACTAAGAATCGACATAAGAAAATCACCTTAAGGTTGAAGAAATTCGTGATTATTGTTGATCACGATAGGATAAACAATGTTCCTATGATAAAATATCAGGAGGGTTAGCAAATGTAGAGATCAAAGATCAGAACGAAAAGTGTATGCTCAGGTTGAGAAGTCTCAATAGTCATTCGATCAATAAATTGACCGTGTTTGATCATCTAAATATTACGGACGTCAGCCATATGAGTGACTGTGGGATTGAGGATCGTTGGAGGATTGTGACCATTGGATATACAAGCCAGATCAAAGACATGGATGAACTGTGGGGATTGAAAGGAGAATTAAATGAATCACTAGTTCCAATCCTACAATTGGTCTAGATCGTCAGATCTCAGAGACTCAGATATCAACGACTATGGTTTATCCAAGAAGTGATCAGATTAAGTGGGATTGATTTGTGACCATCGAATGTGCAATCACCATATCAATGACATGGATAGATTGCAGAGATCAAAAGGAGAATTAAATATCACGCTATTTCCAATCCCTCAATTATTCAGGATCGTCCGATCTTATAGCTTCGAAGATCAACGATTGTGGTTGACTCAACAATAGCACACAACTCCAAATTGCAGAGTTTTGGTGAAGAGTTAAATCAATCTCAAGTTGTGGTTCAACAACCATCCTTGATCGTTGATCTTCTTCGAGAATATTCACAACTGTTGGATCACTTTAAGTGGAAGGATAGGATAAATGGGGCTAAATGGTTGAGAATTTGATTATCCGAATACCCTTCATCCATCGGATCAAACCCGAATTCTCGTCAGTCGTTGATCATTTTCGAGTGGAAGGATAGGATAAGTGCGGTAAGATCAAAGATCTCATTTATGTGAATTTTCGTCAGCCATTGGATCATTCTAAGTGGAAGGACATGATAAGCTAGAAGAGTAGCACCGTAGACAGATCGAGCCGTTGATCTAGGATCCTGATTGAACGAACATATTTCACTTCGGGTCTAAATATGAGAGGAGGTTATGCTCTGGAAATTTTGAGATGTAAAATTCCCGAAGCCTGGAGACCCAGAGAGCCAAAATAAATTATTGATCGTCGGATCATCTGAAGTAATCCTTAGCCATTAGATTCAAGAGGACATGTGACAGACCACGTCAACAAAGACATATGGAAAATTACATCAGCAAACCTCGTTTGCAAGGAAATGTGGCAGACCACGTTGTCAAGGACATATGGTAGACCACATCAGCAAAGGATGTGTGGCAGACCACGTCAGCAAAGGACGTGTGACAGACCACGTCAACAAGGACACGATTCGTTCGATCTGAAATATCACTTCGGGTGTATTCTCAACAATTTATCATAGTACAATGGAAGGATAGTGTAAGTTTGAAAAGTTGAAATCCTGAAGCCCTGAAGGGAGAAGTTTCGACAACCATCCATATCAATGTCTGATTAAGTCCTATCCATTAGATTAAACAATGAAAGAATGAGTGTAAGGATTAAATCTAACCATTGATTTGTTTCCGTGAAACAAACCATCTGATCTGATTCGAAGGTTTGAGAAATTGAAATCCTGAAGTTTCGAAGGGAGAAATTTCGTTAGCCAATCCATCTCGTCAGAAGATTGAATCGTGACCATTGAGTTTATAAGTTCTCAAGCACTCATCTCACCTATCATTTGGTCACCACCGTTGGTCATATGATATAAGAGATCTAAATGAAAATATACTATGTCACTGTGATTGGTAAGCCCGTGGCTCTGTAACGCTCAGTCACTTGTAATGGTTTGAAGGAAGAGCCTCCATAGAATTCAATTTCTGTGGAAATAATAGAGATTCAAGATCAATTTTAAAGGATGAAATTGATCCATATCTGTGATCAATTTATGAAAATCCATCACGATAAAAAATGTTAAAACAATGGTTATGGTTAAGTTAAACGAAGAGGTGTGATGCTCCAAATAAAGGGACACAGTGTATAACACTCACGTTATATTGAAGAATACATAAATGAGGAAGAGTGATGAGAAGATGTGTGTTTCTATAGTCCAAATAAGAGAATATATTAAATCAGAGAAGCAGAGAGAGATGTACTAAAATACTTGATACAAAAGCTTGTCCAGATTCAGAAAATCAAGGGTGTTTGGGTGGTGCAAGGGAAGGTTGGTGCCCACAGAGGGAGTTGGTGCTTCCTTGTCAGTTGTATCTGACTAAACAGGGGGTCATATCCTCCTACCAGTTGGTGTTGGTAAACTAGGTTGTAGGTGCATCCTGATCAGTCGGTGCTGATAAAAAAAGGAAGTATGTCTTCCTTCTATGTAACATGTAAAGCAAATTTTGCAATTAATAGAAAAGAGTTTTTGGTTTTCCCAATTGGGTTCCACGATAAAATACTATGTTAAAATTTTGTTTACATTAATAAATGAAAAATTGATATAATTGTTGTGTTATTGAATCATCCCCCCCCCTTCTTAGTGACAATATCTGATCCTTCAATTGGTATCAGAGCGGGTTCCTTCAGCACAATCTAGCAAAATTGAAGGTAGATCCTGAAGATGGATCAACAAGAGGGAATGTCCAACAACAAAGCACCATTGTTCAATGGAGGAAGCTATGTTATGTGGAAAAGAAGAATGAAAAATTCTTGTTGCCTCTTGGTTTTGATATCTAGCAATCTATTATAGATGGTTACACTGTACCAACTACTCCACCCAAAGACCCTGTAGAAAAGAAAATCTGTAATGACAACTCAAGAGAAGTTAATGGAATTCTATCGGGGTTGAATAATTCTATATTTGTGAAGGTTATGCATTGCAAATCATCCAAAGAAATCTGGGACAAGTTGGAGGTTGTATATGAAGGAGATGAAAAATTCAAGGAAGCCAAACTATAGACCTATAGAGCTCAGTTTGAAAATCTGAAAATGAAAGAAGAAGAAAATATTGTTGAGTACTTTCATAGGGTAGATGAAGTGGTTAACTCAATTAGAGTGACAGGAGAAGAGATCATAGATAAACCCATTGTGCAAAAAATACTAAGGTCATTACCCATGAGATATGATGCAAATATTTCTTTAATTGAGGATAGATCTGATCTAGAGACACTCACAGTTGATCAACTCCATGGAATTTTTACGGCATATGAAATGAGAACATGGAATGATAAATCAACAAAAGATGAAACAATATTCAAAGAATCTAAGACAAAGATAAATCATAAGCAAAAACCTCAATTCAGCCATCATGAAGAATCTGATACAGAAGAAGCAAATTGCATTAAAAAACTTCAGAAAGGATCAGGGAGGTACAAAGGCAAGATCCCTTTCAAATGTTTTAACTATGGCAAGGTTGGTAATTTTTCATCCAAGTGTCCCTTTTCCAAGGAGGACCCGAAGATGAAGAAAACAAAATCAAACAATACAAGAAGAAAGAAAAGCCCAACTACAAGAAAAAGTTTTACAAAGGGAAAAATAATTTTTACTCAAAAGAAGAAAACAATAGTTCCTTAGAGTCAAGTGACAACGATGAATCTAATGATGATGAATTCCTTTTATTAGGTATTGAAGAATCTAATGAGATAGAAAAATTTAAACATGAGAAAGATTTAGAAGATTAAGCAGAAGTTAATATGGAGGAAGAACTTCTCAGTGCCTTGGATGAATTAAGAAAATACAAAACTAGATATAGACATCTGAAAAGTTTTGTAGTTGAACAAAAGGAAAAACATGAACAAGAAGAAAAGGAGATGGAAAAACTCATGAGAAAACTAAAAAAAAATCATAGAAGCAAATAAAATCGAAGAAAGTCTGGAAAAGTCTCTTAAAGAAAAACAAATAACCTGTGAAAGAATGGAGACATAGATAGTTCACCTAAGAAAAGAATTGGATGAAAAAATCACTCAAACAAGATATGAAAATATCTCTAAAATATTAGATAAGATTATCACCATGCAAAAAGATTCAGGTAATAAAAATGGAATAGGTTATTCTCAAAAGGAAAGCCAAGTTAACTCAAAATCTTATGCATATGCTCTCCTCAGTACATCCAAGAAGAAAAATGAAGAGAAGATAAGTAATGATCAGAACTCTAGAGGATTACTTCCACCCATCAGGAAGGAAGACAAGACAATACCAAAGAAGTTTTATCAAAACAAGTATCCTCACATTTTCCTTGGTTATTGATTTGCATGCTCTAATTTCGGACACAAAGCTATAAATTGTAGATCATATAGAAGGAAAAATCTGAAGGTTAAGAACTATATCCTTAAGGATAACCAAGCAGTAAATCGAGTTAAAAGCAGAAAATATAACTCCTTTGCACCTCTAAACAAACAGGACCTACAATGATTCATATGTCATAACTATGGACATAAGGCCATTAATTGCATATTAATGGAAGTCTCAGAACAACCAAAGTTCATTAGAGAGAAAAAGAAACTTTGGAGAGAAAAAACATCAAAAAAGCAATGTCTTACTACCCTAAAATCTCAAGATAAAAAGGATCTCTGGTATGTTGATAGTGGGTGCTCAAAACATATGACAGGTAACAAGGACAAGTTTTTAGACTTGAACAAACAAAAGGGTAAAGTTACATTTTGTGATAATTCTTCAAGTAACATACTTGGGAAAGGCATTGTGAGCTTGGGAAAAGAAAAAGCTATAAATGTGCTACTTGTCGAAAAACTGAAGCCTAGTTTATTAAGTGTTAGCCAAACCTATGATCGTGGGAACTTCTACATCTTTGACTCCCAAAAATGTGAGATTAGGAGAGAAGACACAGGAAAATTAGTTGGTACTTCTCCTACAACTCCTAAAAATGTATATATACTAGATGCAAAATTGAATGAGGAGTTTCATGTAAATTTAGTAGATGAAAGTTGGCTATGGAATAAAAGGTTGGGGAATATTAACTTTGAAAATCTAGTGAAAGTCAACAATCTTGGTGCAGTAAGAAACTTGGCAAAGATCAACCCTCAAATTCTATGTGTAGACACTATCAACTAGGGAAGCAAACTAGAATAAGCAGGGATGATTTTAGGGGCTAAATTTCGCTCATGGGCCAATTTTCCATGGTTTTTCCAAAAACAAGTTTCACTATTCTAAAAATGATTCGCCCAAATTATATAAGGTAAAATTGTTTTATCTTAAAAATCGCCAAAAATTTATACAAACTATATAAGATACTTAGAAATTTGAATATTTTTACAAAAATATCGCCAAACATTTTATAGTTCAAATATGAAGGATTAGTAAGATTCGCCAAGGTTTCTACATTTTAAAATAATTTTCCATCCTTAAAATCATCCCTGAGAATAAGGTTCAAGGAAAAATAATACTCAAGCTCAAAACCTTTAGATCTTGTTCACATTGACCTATGTGGACCTACAAGGACCAAGAGTTTGCAAGGAGAGTCTTAATTTATGTTGTTCATTGACGATTTTACTAGAATGGGTTGGATATGTTTTCTCAAAGAAAAATCAGAAGCACTTAACAAGTTCTAAGCCTTTAAAACCCTTGTTGAAAATGAAAAGGAGACAAAAATAAAATGTCTTAGTTCAGAAAATGGTGGTGAGTTCACCTAAAAAGAGTTTGATCTCTTTTGTGAAACCCATGGAATAAAAAGACAATTCTCTACTGCCAGAACAACTCAACAAAATGAGATTGTTGAGAGAGAATAGAACAGTTCAGGAGGCTGCAAGGGCTATGCTCAGTGAAGAAAAATTGTCTGATGGATATTGGAGGGAAGTTGTAAGCATAACAATATACATATTGAACAGAGGTTAGCTCAGGATTAATAGTGATAAGACTCCTTATGAGCTATGGTTTGGAAGAGCTCCATAAACAAAATACTTCAAGGTCTTTGGAAGTAAATGTTACATCAAAGGACTTGATGAGAGTCTTGGAAAATTTGATGCCAGATCAGATGAATGCATTTTTATTGGATATGATACTAACAAGAAATCATATAGATGCTACAATATTAGATCACATAAGATTGTTGAGAGTGAATATGTCAAGTTGGATGACCTAAAAACATTAAAGATCAAAAATCAAGAGACTATACTTGAAAGTGAAGATGAAGATGATGATGAGACAATTGGAACACAAGTAGAAGAAGTAGAAGAGAATAAAGAAAGGGAAGATGATGATATGCATAGGAGTGAAGATGAAGAAGATATTCAATATGGAGAGATAAGATAAGAATTCCCAAGAAGAGACACAAAGACACCCTCAAGAATTACTCAAAAGAATAATCCTAAAGAACTGATTATTGGAGATATGAATGATGGAGTGCACACAAGAAGACAAATACTGTATTAAACAAAAATAGCATTGTTGTCACATGTTGAGCCTAGCTTAATCAAAGAGGCATGTAAATATGAGAATTAGATTGAAGCTATGAATGAAGAATTGGACCAAATTGAAAAAAATCAAACTTGGCAACTAGTTCCAAGACCAAAAAACAAGAATGTCATTGGAACTAAATGGGTGTATAAAAACAAAATGAATAAGAATGGGCAAGTAATCAGGAACATAGCTAGATTGGTCTGTAAAGGGTATGCTCAGGTTAAAGGAGTAGACTATGAAGAAACCTTTGCACCTATGGCCAGATTGGAGGCAATTAGGATGTTCCTAGCTTTCTCCAGCTACAAAACAATTAAAGTATACCAAATGGATGTGAAGTCAGCGTTTCTCAACAAAAATTTAGAAGAGGAAGTCTACATTGAGCAACCAGAAGGGTTTCAATTAACTAAAAAAGGAGACTATGTCTGTAAACTAAATAAAGCACTCTATGGGCTAAAACAAACACCTAGAGCTTGGTATGCAAGGCTAGATTCTTACTTACAAAAATAGGGCCAAAAAAGGGGATCAACAGAAAAAAATATTTACTGTAAAATTGATGGTAATAACATGATTATTGTGGAAGTATATGTTTATGATATTATATTTGGTAGTGATTATGAAAAAATGAGTAAGGAATTTGCTAGGATGATGCAACAAGAATTTGAAATTTCTTTTCTTGGCAAACTGAATTTCTTTCTTGTATTACAAATAATATAGTCCAGAAGAGGAGTCTTTATACATCAGTCTAAGTATGTTAAATATATGCTTAAAATATTCTAGTTAGAGGATTGCAAACCTGTTAGTACACCTATGAGAGTTGGATGCAAACTAAGCAAGGATGATGGGTCCAAAGTTGTAGATCCAAAACACTACAGATCAATGATTGGGAGTTTTCTCTATGTAACAACTTCTAGACTTGATGTCAAGCAAGTTGTTGAGATGGTGGCTAGATTCCAAGAAGCACCAAAGGAGAGCCATGTTCAAGCTGTAAAAATAATCTTTAGGTATTTTAAAGGGACTATAGATCTTGGTTTGTGGTACCCTAGAAAGGATCCATTCACTTTAAAAGCCTATTCAGATGCTGATTGGGCAGGAAATGTAGATGACAGAAAAAGTACAAGTGGAGGAGCATTCTTTTTGGGAGAATCATTGGTAGCTTGGATAAGAAAGAAACAATCCTCAATTTCTCTATCTAGCACTGAACCTGAGTATATTGTAGCAATAGAATGTTGCACACAAGTGGAATGGATGAAAAAAAACCTACAAGACATCAAAATAGTATTTGAAGAACCTACTATTATCCACTATGATAATACAAGAGCTATAAGTCTCTCTAAGAACCCTGTCCAACACTCAAAATCAAAACACATTCCCATAAAGTACCACTATCTAAGAGATTAGGATGAAAATAAGAACATTAAATTAGAATATGTTCCAACACAAGAACAAGTGGAAGCTATTTTCAACTAACCCTTAAACATAGATGTATTTGAATATCGCAGGCAAAAATTGGGAGTAATCCTTCTTCCAACCTAAATATTTCAAGAAAATAATGCATCAGTTGGCACCTATTCATGGGGAGACAACAATCAACGTCAGAAGGAGTCATTCAATTATGACGGGAAAAGTGTGACTGCAAGAGGAGTTACCAATGGTCAAGACTCTGATCAGAAGTATTTAGATAGACAAATCATAGGAGAAGAAACCCTTTGGCATTGATGTCAAAGGGGGAGAGTAACTTTAGAGGAGAGATGAAACATCACAAGGGGAGTTTGTGTATGAAGTTAGTGTGTTTCCCTCAATGACAAAGGGGGAGATTGTTGGACATATTGTCATTCATGTGTTGTCATTGATATCAACAATCATAATAAGTATAACAACAAGGTTAATCTCAGGAAGAAAAGTATACTAAGAATCGGCAAAAGCACATCACCTTAAGGAAGAAGAAATTCGTGATTATTGTTGATCACGATAGGATCAACAATGTTCCTATGATAAAATATCAGGGGGGTTAGCAAATGTAGAGATCAAATCTCAGAAGGAAAAGAATATGCTCAGGGTGAGAAGTCTCAGAAGCCATCCAATCAAGAAATTGACCCTGCTTGATCATCTAAATATTACAGACGTCGGTCATATCAGTGACCATGGGATTGAGGATCATTGGAGGATCGTGACTATCAAATATTGAAGACATATCAACGACAGGGATACATTGCGGGGATCAGAAGGAGAATTAAATGAATTGCTAGTTCCAATCCCACAATTGGTCTAGATCATCAAATCTCACAGACTCAGATATCAACGACTATGGTTGATCCAACAAGAGATCAAATTAAGTGGGTTTGAGTTGTGATCATCGGATGTGAAATAGCCAGATCAATGACATCGATAGATTGCAAAGATCGAAAGGAAAATTAAATATCGTGCTAGTTCCAATCCTGTAATTATTCAGAACCATCTGATCTTATGGCTTTGAAGATCGACGATTGTGGTTGAATCAACAACAACGCATAACTTCAAATTGTGGAGTTTTGGTGACGATTTAAATCACTCGCAAGTTGTGGTCTGCAACCATCCTTTATAGTTGATCTTCTTCAAGAATCTTCACAACCATCAGATCACTTTAAGTGGAAGGATATGATAATCGAGACTAAA
Source organism: Picea engelmannii (assembly GCA_009831015.1). Taxonomy (NCBI): domain Eukaryota; kingdom Viridiplantae; phylum Streptophyta; class Pinopsida; order Pinales; family Pinaceae; genus Picea; species Picea engelmannii. Next base: position 218,591 of record ML812239.1, read on the forward strand.
GGGTTGAGAATTTGATTATTCGAATACCCATCAGTCATCGGATCAAACCCGAATTCCCGTCAAGTGTCGATCATTTTCGAGTGGAAGGATAGGATAAGCGTGGTAATATCTGAGACCTCATTTATGTGAATTTTCATCCACTGTTGGATAATTCTAAGTGGAAGGACATGATAATATAGAAGAGCAACACTATATACATATCGAATCGTTGATCCAAGATACTGATCGAACGAACATATTTCACTTTGGGTCTAAATATGTGAGGAGGTTACACTCCGGAAAGTTTGACATGTGAAATTACCAAAGCCCAGAGACCCAGAGAGCTGAAATATATTCTCGACCGCCGGATCATCTGAAGTAAGCCTCAATTGTCTGATTCAACGGGACATGTGACAGACCACGGTGGCAGACCATGTCAGCAAAGACATATGGTAGATTATGTCAGCAGACCTCGTCTGCAAGGACATGTGGAAGACCACGTCGACAAGGACATATGGAGGACCACATCAACAAAGGATGTGTGGAAGACCAAGTCAACAAAAAACGTGTGGGAGACCATGTCAGTAAGGACATGAGTTGTTCAATCTAAAACATCACTTCGGGTGTATTCTCAATCGTTGATCATAGTATAGTGGAAGGATAGTGCAAGTTTGAAAATTTGAAATCCCGAAGGGTGAAGTTCCAACAATCGTCCATCTCAATTTATGATTAAGTCCTAGCCATCAAATTAAACGATGAAAGGATGAGTGTAAGGATCAAATATGACTATTGATTTGTTTCCGTGAAATAAATCGTCCGATCTGATTCGAAGGTTTGAGAAAATGAAATCCCGAAGTTCTGAAGGTGAAATTATGTCATTCGTCCATCTCGTCAGAAGATTGAATTATGACTGTTGAGTTGATAAGAGATCAATGGCTCATCTCACCTAGCGTTTGGTCACCACCGCTAGTCATATGATATAAGAGATATAAATGAAAACATAGTACATCATTGTGATTTGTAAGATCGTGGTTCTATAACTGTTATAACCCTAATTTGCACCAGACATGCTTACTTGGCATCAGGCCATCTCAGATTCCTTCTTTTCCAAATCACTACTGAACAACTCTTCTTAAAAACACTTTTTATAAGGGCCCATGTGCCTTTCTCTATTACTACATGCGTGTACATGCTAGATGACCCAAAACAACCCGCATGTACCTACAAAATCACAAAAAAAGGAAAGTTGTTGATGGAACACACATCTTTGGGTGAGTTAAATAAACCTTCCGGCCATGCATGGCCGAGGGTTCGTCCAAATACCTAGATTCTTCTAGCCTATAAAATAAGGGTTAGGGGTCCCATTTGGAGGGGGAGAATCATAGTAAAGAAACTATACCTGATTGTGCATTCCCTTTGTCCCAACCCTTTAGCCATCCTTGTGCAAAGAGAAAGATAGGGAAAATAAGTTGGAGGACAGTTGAAGAGGAGCCCAAGACCGGGTTCATGGAGCAACAACCGACTTCATCATTGTAAGTTGATTTGTTGAAGTTAATAATAAGTAAATACTTTTCCTGTCCCACCATATGAGGTTTTCATGGTTTATTGCATACTTGTTTATTGAATCTCTAACCCATTAATCTATATATCAAATGCATGTAGAGTTTTTTTTTTGTTTTGTGTGAATGCAGGTCAGCCTTGGGAGGAGATATGCAATCAAAAAGTGATCAAGTGTGAGGAAGGATCTACATCAAACAATCGAAATAAGGTATGCTCGCTTGATCTTCTCAACTATGTATTTGCTTAATAATAATGGGGATTAGGTCTAGGATGATGGTAGAAAGTAGAAATCTTTAGGTCTTTTATGCATGCATAATTAAACTCTAACTGCTAGTTCGTAAAGGGATTTCCCACTCACAACAGAATTGGTGACCATACTAGGGAGATCTCTAGGGTTCCTGAGAATATTTTTTGGGTATTTTTAAGAACTGGTTTCATTTCCTATTTTTAAATTTTTTGCAAAAGTCTGAGCTAACAGAGATTTTGGTCTTCCATACCAGTTATCTTTGTTTCTTTGCTTGATTGTAATTTTTTTTCCAAGACCCATAGAGGTACACACAGCCTGTATAAGATATGCACGTGTGTACCCATGCCCTGTATTCTCACATCCCGTGTGTACACGCTAGCTGAGGAGGTCACAGTCGCGTGTATGATTCCAGAAAATTTATTTTAAAGAGGCAGTCATCCTCTTCCCTATTAGAATTATTCCTTCTCAGGGGTTTTCTAGAACTCTTTCTACTCTTTGTTGTTTGCAGTCTATAGCTTAGGTTTCACCTCAGATTGGTTTGTTCTATTAAGTTTTCCTTGAATTGTTTTCTTTTTCTGTTAAAGTAAGTGTCTGAGTCTTCAAAAGATTCTGGTTCTTAGTACCAGTAGTCTTTGCCTGGGCTCGATTGCTTGGATTTTTATTTGTCTTAGAGTTTCAGATATACACGCGGACTGTATAAGGCCAACATGCATGTACACGCGCTCTGAATTTACACAGCTCGCGTGCACACGGTTGTTGTGGAACTGTCAACAATGTGTTTGTGGAGAGAATTTTTGTTGAAGGTAAGGCAATCATCCTTTCTCTTGACAAGAATTATACCTCTCAGGTTTGGGTCTCTGTCATAGTGGTCAGTAACTTAGGTTTGATCACAACAATAGCTTTCTTTTTTCATTTAGAAGTTTTCCTCAAAAATTTTCTTTTATAGGGTTTTTAGACAAGTGTGAGAGTCCAATTTTAATTTGCTTGTGTGTAATTTTTAAAGTGACTCTTTGTGATCTGTGCTTAGGCTAGAATTTTTTTTTGGTTTTGACTTGTTGATATTTTTCCTTTTTTCTTTGTGAGCATTCAAATAAAAAAAATTCTTTTATTTCTTTGTTGGTTAAAAAGTGTTGTTTTGCATTAGTAACCAGGGAAAAGTCCTTGCTTTCATAAGTTCATGACAGTTTACTTAGATCATAAGTAGCTCGTAGTCAAGTGAAATCCTACTTTGAGTTTGTTGTTCAAAGATATTAGAAAAAAATTTAAGTTTGAAAAGTTGTTTCAGAGTTAAGTGAAGTAAAGGTTTTTGTTTCCAACTTTCTATTTATTTTGCTTTCGTCTTTCAAACATCACTAGTTTCACTTTCATAACCTTTGAATTAAGAAAATCCATAAAAATTAACGCTAAATCTAAAATTCATTAGAATTTTTATGTTTGTAGGGTCAACCAACTAGTTTAGGGTTAGGGCCTTGAATTAGGTTGGAGAGGAAACTCTTTGAGGCCATTAAAATCAAACATTGGAGTCTGAGTTAGGGAGTGTCAAAGTCCAGTATCGTGAAGTTTATCTGGGACCCCCCTCTAACACAGGGGATAAACATGAGGTCGTGTGCAGAAAGGTAGCGGAGATAACCCCTCCAAAGATGGACCAATCGTAGTGGAGAACACATATAAAGGGCTTGTCTTGGGATTCTGTCGATTGCATTCGCCACAGAGCTTCGTGGGTCTCGAATCCATTCGAGGTCCTCAGTTGTCTTCCAGACCAATTTCTTTTGATACCCTTGACAAGTTTCAGGCTTGATACCCTGCTCATTATGGTCTACCTGACTTTCGACTGTACCTGCCTCGTGACTGTTCACGCGCTGGCAACCTAGTTGCCTATCTTTTTAAGGACATACACAAGTGAGTGTGGGGGTATACTGTGGTACATAGGACAAACATCGGGCCATGCTTTGTGTTGTAATAGATATCAAAATTGACTCTGCCGCCCAAGGGTTTGTTAACAGGGTTCATCTCTTGAATTGACTTCTTTGCTCTCCAAGTTGGAACGTTAATGAGTTTAGAATATTCAAGTTATGCTTGGAACATCTATTCATTAATTAATCAGATGATATCGTTTCTATATCTCTGCATAACAGAATTTTGTGGAACATTCATGTCCATGCGACGCTCCAGGGTCTCTATTGTCCAGAGGCCATGGCAATCCTAACAAATATAAAATGCCACCATGGAAGGGATTCTTCAAGCTCTCTCATGATCCTTGTCAGGTTGTTTTACATAACTGTCATTCAGGCCTTGGTCATTATTCTTCATGGAGAGATTTGCAACGAAAATAAATCTCTTTGCAAATTACGGTGCTCAGTATACAAAAGGCAGTAAGTTTGATGAGCAACTAAAAGACCCGATTGAATATTCATGTCCTCAATGAATTTTGAAGCAACCAGCCCTGGGAACCGCTCTAAAGGAGAAAATCAATAAGATTTTCACTGTTCCAGAGCATATTACTGTTGTTTGTAATGGAAAGCAAGCAAATTATGTGAATTGCAGCCACTTAATTCTCTGTGAGTGCAGTGAATGTGGAAAAGGTAAGTCGATGAGCCTGTCGCGATGGGATAATCACATGGGATCTAACATAAGGAAATAGAAGCTCAGTGTTATAGTCGGGGGTTCAAATGAGCTTCTCTTTGATTGGCTCAACAAGTTCTATAAATGTGGGGTTCATGGACTTGGATTCTTTAACGAGGAAGGGAAAACGCCCATCAGATCTAGGGAGAGAGAATTAACTGGATGGTTGCCAATCAAAGAAACATGGACAATGGAAAGGTGCTAATATGTCGTCGAGTTGAGGATTCGTCCAATGATAGAATTATAATCTACAATGGATGCAATATTGGAGTCCACCAAAATTGTTCTGGTGTTACTGAGTCACTTGACAGTTGGGTTTGTACAGCTTGCCAGAGAGCAAAGACGGAGATTAGACCGCAATGCTGCTGCCTTTGCCCTGTAATGGGTGGTTCCCTGAAACCGACAACAACACCTGGATTTTGGGTCCATGTTACTTGTGCTTGCTTTAATAATCAAGTAACGTTTTTGAATTATGAAACCATGGAACCTGTAGATGGAATTCTGAAAATTAGTCCAGCCTCTTTTCGAAAGAGATGTGTAATATGTGACCAAGTGCATGGATCTTGCATAAAGTGTCTCCACTGCAAATGTTTTTATCATGCTACGTGTGCATTAAGAAAATGGTATCACATGGAGTTGTTATATTGCGATTATAATGAAAAGAAGGTATGTAGTTACATTTCTTATTGCGCCTCTCATAAGGTTCCAGATCAAAATGTGGGTTTAATAATCCCCAATGAAAAATCTATATCTGTGCCAAATCAAAATGAATTTTCTCCAGTGATAGTGATACATTTAGAGGATTCATCAGACGGAAGTTCATCAGAGGATGATAATAACCTAACAGAAGATGGACTCTCCAAAATAGATGAACCATATACATCCAGATGTTGTGTGTACAATCCATTGAAAAAGAAATCTAGCATAAGTTCCATAGTTCACCGACCTATGGGATATTCCTACCACACCAGAGAAGTTATAGACAACCGGCTAAAACAAGAAAAATAAGTACATCCACCACAGTTTTCTTCATACAAAGAGCGTCTGTCTTATAGCCATAAAACTGAAAAGAATCGAGTTTACTTTGGGAAATCTGGAGTTCATGGATATGGTCTTTTTGCTATCAAACACATTTGAGGAGGAGACATGGTGATAGAGTACCGGGGTGACAAAATAAGAGATAGTGTTGCCGATGTAAGAGAAAAGCGACATCATTCACATTTTAAACATTCAACCTACTTCTTCACAATCGATAAAGAAACTGTGATTGATGCCACTATGAAGGGGAATGTAGCGCGGCTTATCAATCATTCCTGTGTGGCATTCAATGGCGTTGACAGTTGAATTGCAATCTTTGCAAAGAAATACATTGAAGATGGTGAAGATATAACATATGATTATCGATTAAGCATGGGTGGGCATTTAAACGATAGGTGTTAGTATCCCTAGAAAATCACAGGTGTGATTGGTGATTTTCGTTGGCTGTAACCTATGACGCTGGGTTTGTTGCGTTAACTGCCACATTGGTGCATATCATGCCCACCAAATCTCCCAAGTAATTCAACCATTGCGATATACTCTCTATCATGATGATCAAGACAGCTATGCCAGAATGCACGATGCTATTCTCGGGAAAATGGAAAATGACGGTCGGGTCGTCGAAAGGATGCGTTAAAGGACGAAAAAGCATTACTGTTTCTTCAGCCAGCTCGAGGCTTTGTATGGAGAAACCATTATCGACGCTACCTATAGTTATCTTGTCATAACAACGCAGAGAAATGTGATCGAAAGTATAGCAAACCTGGACTTTAATGGAGATGGAGTCACGCAGAAATGTGTTAACACTCACAACAACGAGGCCTTCAGTTTGTCTTCAGATTCTTCCTTGGATGATGAGTACGGTCACGATATGAAGGAAAGGTCCATTAGCTTCGGCAGCTGGAAGCATCTTTGACGGTGTGCCATTATTTGGACAATGTCACGTTACATGCAGACCCATTCCACAGTTACTGTGTGGCTCTTGTTGTTCCATCCCGTCAAGATCTAGAAAGTTGGGCTCAGAAGAAAGGAATCATTTACAGAGATTTTTCGGACTTGTGTCAGAAGAGTGAAGTGATTAAAGAAGTTCAGAGATAAATTTTAGAGTTGGAAAGAGTGCAAATCTTGATAAACTTGAAATTTCTTCAAAGATCAAGTTACTTCCTGATCCATGGACACCGAAAACGGGTTTGGTGACAATAACTCTTAAGTTGAAGCAAGAAGTTATAAAGAAGACCTTTGCTGAAGAACTGAATAAACTGTATGGTTGAGTAGAACTATTAAGCACTATTCGGTGAGGAATTTAACTAACCATTTTTCTCTTAGTTGTATGTCCCTGATTTCATTTGCTGATTAGCTGCTGCGACATCTGCTTATGATGAAGGAGATTCTAATGAACAGTTGCAAGTTGCTATTGCAGCTAGAGATGAGTGATTAAGTGCATTTTCTATGATTGCACGTGCTGCACCTGGTGAAAGTACACCTTTGCTTGCAATGTCATTTTCTGAAAGATGGTCATTTCTTAATCAGAGCAGAGGTGTACGAGCGGATCACACTCGTATTCTAGAGAAGCTTCATTGGCTTCTACTAATACCTAGGCATGTCCTTGCTGATTCTGGTGATGGGGAGAAATCCGTTACAACTGTAGGAACCATTTTGTCCATTTGTCAAAGCCATTGGTAGCATTTTGAGTAGCCTACAGAGCTGGCAGATGCACTCAGTAGCCGCAGAGTTCTAGAAGACAAAACATTTCATATTCCCTGGAACTCAAAGAGTTTTAGGTTAGAATTTTTCTCCTTTTAAAGAAGGATGTATGTAATACTGAGGGGAGGGGGGCGCATGAGCGCAACACTGGGGGGGAAACCTCTGTGAAGAGGGTTCCTATTGTAATTGCTGAGATTTTGTAAGCAATTAATGGAGTAATAAAGATGATTTTTTCTTGTGACTGTGAGATTCATCACGGTCGATTTCTTTTAGCATGTTTTTTTTCTTTTCAGCTGTGTTAAATTTGTTCGGATTTCATTATAGATGTTCCTTACTCATAGTTGATATTGTCTTTACCACATCTTTATGTCTTCCTTAATCCATCACGACTGCATTACATTTTGTTTTCTTCTAACCGATGTACTTTGTTATACTTTAGTACGACCACTACTATAACGAATGGATTTGGGTTTTCTGTAATTGTTTGATGTCTTTCCTCTGCACCAACTATCAGTGGTGTAAGACCAGCCTACACTTTTAGAATGCTACATATATCCTTTTCTACATCGGCCTTTCCTTTTTCTTTCCGCTACCGCATCATGATTTATCAAAGCGTTGAAAGATAGACTTACTTTGCCTCACTTTCTGCAAGTATTTGATCTCTGCTATTGTCTTTTTTTCTCGGTTTTCATTTGACTCCATGCCCAATGGACCATTTCCCTGGTTTAACCCCCAAACTCCAAAAATCCAAGACCATCGTTTACCCATAAATCTACCTATCCTTTTCATGTTTACTTCAATTTATTTTGTGACATTTTTCAAGATATCCCTCTCGGGTTGGAAGAGGGCAACTTCTAATCCAAAGTGGTTCGAGGTTGCCTCGGGATCGATTTGTTGCAACCCATTTCAGTTCTGAGTGTCAACATTTTGGCGCCATTGCCAGGGATTTTTGAAGTTGATCCTTGGGAGAATGACATTGTTACAGTCCTATGGCCTGGTTGAGCAGCTGGTCATAGGCAAATATTGGTTGCACATGCTTTGGAGACTCCATTAAAAGTTTCTCATGGTGATTTCACTGGCAGGAGAACTTAGAATTACAGCTTTCACACTAGGTCACCCAATGGATGGAGGAACCTGGTCTACTGTTCTTGGCACTTTATGAGAAAGTGCCATCCCTAGTTGGAGCCGATGTTGTAACATATATCAAAATCGACTCTGCCGCCCAAGGGTTTGTTAACAGGGTTCATCTCTTGAATTGACTTCTTTGCTCTCCAAGTTGGAACATTAATGAGTTTAGAATATTCAAGTTATGCTTGGAACGTCTATTCATTAATTAATCAGATGATATCGTTTCTATATCTCTGCATAACAGAATTTTGTGGAACATTCATGTCCATGTGACGCTCCAGGGTCTCTATTGTCCAGAGGCCATGGCAATCCTAACAAATATAAAATGCCACCATGGAAGGGATTCTTCAAGCTCTCTCATGATCCTTGTTAGGCTGTTTTACATAACTGTCATTCAGGCCTTGGTCATTATTCTTCATGGAGAGATGTGCAACGCAGAGCAAGCTCTTTGCAAATTACGGTGCTCAGTATACAAAAGGCAGTAAGTTTGATGAGCAACTAAAAGACCTGATTGAATATTCATGTCCTCAATGCATTTTGAAGCAACCGGCCCCGGGAACCGCTCTAAAGGAGAAAATCAATAAGATTTTCACTGTTCCAGAGCGTATTACTATTGTTTGTAATGGAAAGCAAGTAGATTATGTGACTCGCATCCACTTAATTCTCTGTGAGTGCAGTGAATGTGGAAAAGGTAAGTCGATGAGCTTGTCGCGATGGGATAAGAACGTGGGATCTAACATAAGGAAATAGAAGCTCAGTTTTATAGTCGGGGGTTCAAATGAGCTTCTCTTTGATTGGCTCAACAAGTTCTATAAAATTGGGGTTTGTGGACTTGGATTCTTTAACGAGGAAGGGAAAACGCCCATCAGAGCTAGGGAGAGAGAATTAATTGGATGGTTGCCAATCAAAGAAGCATGGACAACGAAAAGGTGCTAATATGCCGTCGAGTTGAGGATTCGCCTGATGATAGAATTATAATCTACAATGGATACAATATTGGAGTCCACCAAAATTGTTTTGGTGTGACTGAGTCACTTGACAGTTGGGTTTCTACAGCTTGCCAGAGAGCAAAGATGGAGATTAGACCACAATGCTGCTACCTTTGCCCTGTAATGGGTGGTGCCCTGAAACCGACCACAACACCTAGATTTTGGGTCCATGTTACTTGTGCTTGCTTTAATAATCAAGTAACGTTTTTGAATTATGAAACCATGGAACCTGTAGATGGCATTCTGAAAATCAGTCCAGCCTCTTTTCGGAAGCGATGTGTAATATTTGACCAAGTGCATGGATCTTGCATCAAGTGTCTCCACTGCGAAACTTTTTATGACACTATGTGTGCATTAAGAAAAGGGTATCACATGGAGTTGTTATATTGCGATTATAATGAAAAGAAGGTATGTTGTTACATTTCTTATTACGCCTCTCATAAGGTTCCAGATCAAAATGTGGGTTTAATAATCCCCACTGAACAATCTATATCTGTGCCAAATCAAAATGAAGTTGCTCCAGTGATAGTGATACAATTAGAGGATTCATCGGATGGAAGTTCATCAGAGGATGATAATAACCTAATAGAAGATGGAATCTCCAAAATAGATGAACCATATACATGCAGATGTTGTGTGTATAATCCTTTGAAAAAGAAATCTGGCATAAGTTCCATAGTTCACCAACCTATGGGATATTCCTACCACACCAGAGAAGTTATAGATAGCCGGATAAAACAAGAACAAGAAGTACATCCACCACATTTTTCTTCATACAAAGAGTGTCTGTCTTATAGCCAGAAAACGAAAAAGAATCGAGTTTACTTTGGGAAATCTGGAGTTCATGGATATGGTGTTTTTGCTATCAAACACATTCGAGGAGGAGACAGGGTGATAGAGTACCGTGGCGACAAAATAAGAGATAGTGTTGCCAGTGTAAGAGAAAAGCGACATCATTCACATCTTAAGCATTCAACCTACTTCTTCACAATCGATAAAGAAACTGTGATTGATGCCACTATGAAGGGGAATGTAGCGCGGCTTATCAATCATTCCTGCGTGACATTCAATGGTGTTGATAGTCAAATTGCAATATTTGCAAATAAATACATTGAAGCTGGCGAAGAGATAACATATGATTACCGATTAAGTATTGGTGGGCATTTAAACGACAGGTGTTAGTATCCCTAGAAAATCATAGGTGCGATTGGTGATTTTTCATTGGCTGTAACCTATGACGCTGAGTTTGTTGTGTTAAATACCACATTGGTGCATATCGTTCCCACCAAATCTCCCAAGGAATTCAACCATTGCGATATATTCTCTATCATGATGCTCAAGATAGCTATGCCAGAACGCACAATGCTATTCTTGGGAAAATGGAAAATGACGGTCGGGTCGTCGAAAGGATGCGTTACAGGACGAAAAGCATTACCATTTCTTCAGCCAGCTCAAGGATTTGTATGGAGAAACCATTATCGACACTGCCTGTAGTTATCTTGGCATAACAATGCAGACAAATGTGATCGAAAGTCTAGCAGACCTGGACTTTAACGGAGATGGAGCCATGCAGAAACGTGCTAACACTCGCAATAGCGAGGCCTTCAGTTTGTCTTCAGATTCTTCCTTGGATGATGAGTATGGTCATGATATGAAGGAAAGGTCCATTAGCTTTAGCAGCTGGAAGCATCTTTGGCGGTGTGCCATTATTTGGACAATGTCACGTTACATGCAGACCCATTCCACAGTTACTGTGTGGCTCTTGTTGTTCCATCCCGTCAAGCTCTAGAAAGTTGGGCTCAGAAGAAAGGAATCATTTACAAAGATTTTTCAGACTTGTGTCAGAAGAGTGAAGCGATTAAAGAATTTCAGAGCTAAATTTTAGAGTTGGAAAGAGTGAAAATCTTGATAAACTTGAAATTTCTTCAAAGATCAAGTTACTTCCTGATCCATGGACACCGAAAACGGGTTTGGTGACAACAACTCTTAAGTTGAAGCGAGAAGTTATAAAGAAGACCTTTGCTGAAGAACTGAATAAACTTTATGGTTGAGTAGAACTATTAAGCACTGTTCGGTGAGGAATTTAATTAACCATTTTTCTCTTATTTGTATGTCCCTGATTTCATTTACTGATTAGCTGTTGCGACATCTGCTTATGATGAAGGAGATTCTAATGAATAGTTGCAAGTTGTTGTTGCAGCTAGAGATGAGCAATTAAGTGCATTTGCTCTGATTTCACGTGCTGCACCTGGTGAAAGTACACCTTTGCTTGCAATGCCATTTTTTGAAAGATGGTCATTTCTTAATCAGAGCAGAGGTGTACGAGTGGATCACACTCGTATTCTAGAGAAGCTTCATTGGCTTCTACTAATACCTGGGCATGTCCTTGCTGATTCTAGTGATGGGGAGAAATCTGTTACAACTGTAGGAACCATTTTGTCCATTTGTCAAAGCCATTGGTAGCATTTCGAGTAGCCTGCAGAGCTGGCAGATGCACTCAGCAGCCGCAGAGTTCCAGAAGACAAAACGTTTCATATTCCTTGGAACTCAAAGAGTTTTAGGTTAGATTTTTTCTCTTTTTAAATAAGGATGTATGTAATACTGAGGGGGGGGGGGGCGCATGAGTGCAACACTAGGGGGAAAACCTCTGTGAAGAGGGTTCCTATTATAATTGCTGAGATTTTGTAAGCCATTAATGGAGTAATAAAGATGATTTTTGCTTGCGACTGTGAGATTCATCACGATCGATTTCTTTTAGCATGTTTTTTTTTGTTTTCAGCTGTGTTAAATCTGTTCGGATTTCATTATAGATGTTCCTTACTCATAGTTGATATTGTCTTTACCATATATTTATGTCTTCCTTAATCCATCATGACTGCATTACATTTTATTTTCTTCTAACCGATGTGCTTCGTTATACTTTAGTACGACCACTACTATAACGAATGGATTTGGGTTTTCTGTAATTGTTTGATGTATTTCCTATGCACCAGCTATCAGTGGTGTAAGACCAGCCTACACTTTCAGAATGCTGCATATATCCTTTGCTACGTCGGCCTTTCCTTTTTCTTTTCGCTACCGCATCATGATTTATCAAAGTGCTAAAAGATAGACTTACTTTGCCTCACTTTATGCAAGTATTTGATCTTTGCTATTGTCTCTTTTTCTCGGTTTTCATTTGAATCCATGCCCAATGGACCATTTCCCTAGTTTAACCCCCAAAATCCAAAAATCCAAGACCATCATTTACCCATAAATCTGCCCATCTTTTTCATGTTTACTTCAATTTATTTTGTGACATTTTTTGAGAGATCTCTCTCGGGTTGGAAGAGGGCAGCTTCTAATCCAAATTGGTTCGAGGTTGCCTCAGGATCAATTTGATGCAACCCATTTCAGTTTTGAGTGAACACTTTGCAGAGTATACCCGGAGGGTGCTTCTGTGTTCGAGTTGCACATGCACCGGTAAGTTTCTCTAGTGTTGGTTTTTGTAACTGTTCTTCCAATTAGTTTAGTTTTTTCTTGTTTTATCTTGTAGGGACTTTTTTAGTGTGTGTTGTTTTTTGAACAAATAGATAGCTCTAGAGTGTCTTTGATCTTCTCACACAGTGGAGGATCATGAGCTCCATCGATCACGAAGGCTTCTGGGCCTATCACCGGTTACACTGGAGCCACCCCCACCACCACTAAGGCGAAAGCTAGACCAACAAGGGTATTTTGAAGCGACCGGGTCACAAGAAATTTTGCCTGACCAACATCCAAAGGAAATGACGGTTTTAGAATTTGGAGCAAAAGCTCTTGGTCCACCTGAAACTACAACCACTGATCTTTTTGCACCCATCATCATACTGATTCAACCTTATGAGTGCCATACAGTGTCGCATGCAGCAATGGAAACAAATGTTGTCACTCCCTGTGTGAATTCTTCAATTCCCACTACGGTTGTCACCACAAGAGAGTTTCCACCTCCTAACCCACCGTCACCGGTTCGAGCCACCATGGTCTCAACCACCTCTACCTCTCATATTGGTCTGATCCCATCTATGGCGGAGACCACAACCCCTTTTCCATCAAGTGCGACATGCCCTCCGTTCTCATATGAGATGCCTAGCTCAGGTACAAGTCCTGTACTTTCCTACTCCACTTCACAAACTTTAGGTTTGGGGGCAAGGAACTCTAATGCTCCTCTGCAAGGCCACATGGGAGGCACTTCAACTCCTTTTAAAACTTTCCCTTATGGGGGAGGTCGTATACCTCCTTCATCCCCTTCGCTCAGTGGCACACATCAACAATCCACCGGGCCACCTGCACACCATAGTTTATTTCGAGCAGGGAGTCAAGGATTGCCTTTGCATAATATGCCAGTAGGTTCAACACCATTTTCTTTGTTCGGTGCATTTGGTAACAATACCTTCTCGTCAACTACTTTCCCGACTGGGGGCAACCCTGATTTCAGACAACCTATTCCTATGCAGGGTACTATTCCTGCACAGGAGGCAAACCTAGGAACTTCTTCAGCATCAGGGCCTTGGAATTCTTGGCAGGGATCCATTCCCTCACCAGGAATGCTGATCTGGGGAAATTATTTCCACAGTCAATGGAACCTCGGACAAGGTACTATGCCTATCCCCACCAGATCAGCATGGGGCAACCCTTCCCAAAGTCCTATGAATGTAATGCATGCCCATCCATCTACATCCTATTTTTGGAATTAGCCGATGATGTCTCCTCAAATGCAGAATCCATACAATATTCATGGCCATGGTTGTTACCAGAACCCAAGGTAGTAGCTAAACTCCAGGTCCCTTTTTCCCAGGTTATCACCAACAACCCAAACTACCTTTTCTGGCAACCTTGCATTTTCTAGACTTGACAAGGTTGTTGAATGACCCTATCTTTCATGATCCACATTGGCCCCCTATGCTAATGAAGTTTCCTTTAGACATACCAAAGTCTGAAGCCAAGCCGAACGAAGATCCAGACGATCATGTGACTACCTTCCACCTTTGGTGCTCATCTAACTCATTGAAAGATGACTTCGTCCAGTTGCGATTGTTTCAACGTACTCTCATTGGGAGTGTCGCGAAATGGTACATTAAGCTTGACCGCTCAAAATACTCTTCCTTCAGAGAATTGATAATGGCCTTCCTAAACCATTTCCAATTACCCGTGAGATACGACGCTGGCACAGAATTGTTGGCCAATTTCACACAGACAAAAGTGTACCATATCTCTGATCACATCTGAGAATGGAGACACTGAAAGAGTTTAATTAAGGTGTCAGTCCCACTAGCATTCCTGCTCGAGTGGTTCCTTAAGTCTTTGGTCCCACAGTTATCCAAAAACATCGTGACATCAGGAGTGTTTTCCAAAGAAGATGCCATCATGAGAGCTCAATAGCTTGAGCTCATCTATTCTCAGTCCGGTTTATTATACAAGATCTTTCTAGATGCTCCACGATCAATACTTCATAAAACCAGATAGAGAGATAGACCACATTGTTATCACTAAAATTTCGTCCGCACATGGCGACAAGAACTCAACATCGTCAAAATAGGAATGAAGCTATTCATGGCACTGAATCACATTCACAACATTGCAAAAGGGTCAAAAACTATACAAAGTAACCAAAAATTGAAGAGTGCTTTACAGAATCTGGGTGCACGTGCACATGCGTGGAACAACAACATACAATTAGCACATGAGCGCACAATGCGTGGATGTTGGCGCAAAAACTCGTGCACCTGCTAAACGGTGCATTTATTGAAATTGGTCGGCCTCCCAACCACTAATGGATCAACTCCCAAGCTGATTTGACATCAAATCTGAGCTAAATCTGCATGGTAGGTTGGTCAAAGACCTAATTGAGCCCTAAAGAGCCCCTTTTCACACCTCAAAGGAGTTACATAATCACCCAATGCTATGCTATAAAAAGCCATGAAGAAACATCATTTTCTCAAGGAATTTCATGTAATG
>ML812239.1:245076-290347 GCA_009831015.1 Picea engelmannii
GGCCTCTCACTCAAGGAACTCGTCAATGGGTTATACCTCAAGAAATTTTATGCTTAAACGTAGTCAGGCTACTTTAGGTTATTTCTTTTTCTAGTGTTTTTAATCTTTTTTTTCTCTCACCTCTCTCGTCTAAACTATCCTTTGTGCTATTGACAAATGCTTCCTCCATCAACTTACCACATTGGTTACGCCGACGACGCCAGTCGTTGGACAAAAAATCTCACTTTGGCTGCTTGGGCTCTCTACACCCCATCACATGAAACGCTACATTCAAGCGGCATATGTTTGGGACTAGCAACCAACAACCAAGCCGAATACACTGCGGTCATTGGTCTCCTGGTCGACGCCTAGTGTCATCATATTTTCCACCTTAGCATTTTCCTCGACTCTCAATTAGTCGTTCTCCATCTCAACAATGTTTACCGTGTACGTGATCCGTACCTCTTTCGCAAATACCTGCAGGTTAGATTATTATCTCGACATTTTGATTCCATCACATTTACACATATTCCAAGACAATTGAATCAAACAACAGATGAAATAGCTAACATGGTGTTAGATTGGCATATATCACATCAAGCTACACATACATAAAACATTTCATTCATTCTGTCACAGCATATAGATATAATGGACATCATCATCATCAACGAAAACAAATACATGTAAACAACATTTTGGATCTCAAAAAGATGTATACTCATATATATATATCAAGGCCTATCAGGCCATCCGACTGTTTACATACACAAAATACATGTGCCCGCAGGCTATCATAGTCCCTCGGTACAAAAACCGGCTCACCACCCTATATACAATCAAAAGATATACAATATACAATAAGGGTGCCTCTATCGCACCCCCAGCTGCCCCTCCCTCAGGAGGCGGTGGTGGCCTACCCCCACCTGCCCCAGGCGGTGGTGGTGGAACACCTGTAGGACCCTCCTGCCCCAGCGACAGGAATCCACTCATCATCACAGCGAGCACAGCTGCTCGATGCACTATACCCCGCCATGGTGGCGGCAATCCGATGCACTGCTCAAGGAACCCCTCGTCCTGGATACAGATCCACATGCCCTCAGGCACGTCCTGCAGCACCGTCTCAAGACGACGACGTATATCATCCAAATCTACTTCAGCTGCCACCGAAGGAGCATGTGATGGCCCCGCACCAGGGTCATCATATCGATGCCTCCTCTTCGGTCTCTCAAGGTCTGCGGGTCACCCCGCGGCCTCATCCCGCCGACACCTCTCTCCACGCAAAAGTCTCTCCGGCTCCCATTGTGCCGACGCTCTCTGCAACTCCACCTCGTGCTCGCAAGGTGCCAAATATGCATAGGCACAAAAACAACAAACAAACGATCATATCAACGTCTATATCACATATGAACTGGTATATCAAAACATAACATAAATCACCAAAACACCCCTCAAAACCCCTGTACGCCCCCCCATACCTACCCTGCCCAAAAATTAGAAACCTATTTCTATGAAAGACGATCAGAGCACTAACCTGACACTCACACACCGTCGATCGAGTACCTCATGCTCCCTGAATCACCCAATATCCTCTGAATATGCTCAGAAAGTCACTGTAGCAGCAGGTACAAATGAGGTGGCAATGTGGGCCCTACAGCTATATATAGGCCTTTTGCCAAACTTCCACTCACAATTCCGGGAGCCCACGGCGTCCATTTTTCGAACCGTCTTCATCCACGGGATCAGCATCCCGCCGCCTACATCACAGCTGTCCCTAGGCCACTTTTCATCCTGAGCCCCCGGGGTACCTTTTTTTCATATTATGATCAGGTACGCACGCACGTTGTCACATTTATCTAAATACATGCTCATATCTTTGATTCTCTTCAGATATTGTTCACTTTGGGTATTTGGTTGTTCTATGTGCAGGTACTTGATCATCATCTCTCCACCTCATTCCTTCAGGTATATACTCAACACTGGCATGTAGTCTCTCCCGCTATATTACATTTACATTTCCAGTCACACCCTCTGATATTGGCCTTTAGGATATCCCTTTCCGGCTCTGCAGTAGTCACACCTCTATTTTTGCATCTTCAGTACTGGTACCCGGTAGCTTTCTTACCCACATGAGTTGTCTCATTCATAGCACCCTTTTTTTTGCACTTTTTGACACTCATGCTGTTCTTCATTATCCCTTAGGGATGGGAGTCTCGGTATTCTTTCATAATGTTGCAGATCAACCACATACTTCTTCTCCTCATTTTGCTAGCTTCTCATATGGACTCCCAGATCATCACTTTATGGTTATGTTCTTTTTACCTGCACCTCCGCAGGATCACGAACCCACCATTCCATCCACCATCAGTTTGCCCATCTGCGAACCTATCTTCATTTCACCTACCTCATACAGAAACTCACCAATGGGGCCCCCACCCTTCATCAGTTTTCCACGAAATTTCTGCCCTCCCTGGGGCACTCATTTCACACTGGGGCACCCATTTCTATATTTGTACATTTTTTTTTCAAACTTATTCATTATTTATTGTACAAATGCCTTTATTTCCAGTTATTTGTTGTTGTTGTCACAATTGGCGACCTGCTTTCCTTTTTTGGCCACACGCAACCCATGTCACCCTTGGTTGGAGCATTACTTCTCATTTACCCTTGCCGGAATCATCCATATCTTCAGAGTACTACCCAGGTCACTTACCTTTACCCTCTGAATTTGTTCACCTTGTCCCGCCTCTGGCACAACTTATCACTAGTCTTGTCGTCCCCCTGACACTCGATCTTGTCACACGGTTGCGGCCACTCATTATATCATACACCCTCCAACCAAGGGCAGTCCTTAGTCTTCCCACTTCTTGAATTCGTCCATGTACCTCTGCCACTTCCTCACCACAGTAGATTCCATGAAGCCCTTTGCTTCTGGCAGTTGCGTCCCCTTTTTTGTCGACATCAGCACAATTTTCCAGAAGGGCGACAGTATCTTGATTCTCATTTTCCATTCAATGAGAGATCTCGGATGGCACAGGGGTAAACACCATTGCTCCCTACTGTCGTTGACCCCCATAACATTCGACGCCGACACTTTCTCATGTTACGGTGGGTCTTACTTTGCGACTATTACAATTATTATTATCACTTGCCGAAGACCTCTGAACTCGATCGGGCCATCAATGCCCACATCATCATCGCTGCTCATTACCGCGATCATTGACTATTGTTTAGAGTATGTTCCTTTGTAGAATTGTCTTCTACCATTCTCATTACTGCCCTCGAGGGCACTGCAGTTGTCTACACCAACACTTCAATCATCTTTTATCAGAGTTACATAACATGAGCATGGGGCATGCCCGCCTCGTTTGTACACAGTTGTATATTGTTACGCACCTTATGGAAGGTCGGGTTCTACCAGTTCCTTTCTTCTCCAAAGGATTACTCTACATAGTCCCACTCTTTCTCTCTCTTACCACAACATTCTTAGTAAAAGAAACGTTGATGGATTTCGACTATACATAGGCTCCTAACCTCATCCATCAGAGGGCATCTGTTATCACTAAAATTTCGTCTGCACATGGCGACAAGAACTCAACATCTTCAAAATAGGAATGAAGCTATTCATGGCACTGAATCACATTCACAGCATTGCAAAAGGGTCAAAAACTATACAAAGTAACCAAAAATTGAAGAGCGCTTTACAAAATCCAGGTGCACACGCACATGCATGGAACAACAACATACAATTAGCACATGAGCGCACGACGCGCGACTGTTGGCACAAAAACTTGTGCACCTGCTAAACGGTGCATTTACTGAAATTGGTTGGCCTCCCAACCACTAATGGATTAGCTCCCAAGCCGATTTAACATCAAATATGAGTTGAATCCTCATGGTAGGCTGGTCAAAGACCTAATTGAGCCCTAAAGAGCCCCTTTTTACACCTCAAAGGAGTTACATAATCACCCAATGCTATGCTATTAAAAGCCATGAAGAAACATCATTTTCTCAAGGAATTTCATGTAATGTTATGCTGCTTAGATTGTTTTAAGGGCTCACTCCTTGGCAATAACACATTAGCACCATTTCATTGAGCTATCCACCCCTCTCTTGAGTGGATATGCTTTGAGTTCTTTCACCATCATTCTCATTTTCTCATTGTAAGGAGAGCAAGTTTGTGAGGGCCTCAAGAGCCTTCCTTTGGAGGAAGAAGGAACCAAAGTTCCCTTTCTTCATTGTGCTTTGGATTTCATCAATAGATCAGCCTAAAAACATTGGTGATATTGGTCCATTGTGTTTTTTATTTCTTTTTCCATATGCTCATAGATTTAATTTGTTTTAGTTTAATTCTTGTTTATAGTTTTGTTGTTCTTTTTCTAACCCTTTACTCTACAGCTGTCGTTCCTAGCAAGACCCAACTGGGCATGTAAGCACCCTTTATTTGCTCACGAAGTGACAAATTGGGTGCAAACACACATGCTGATGGTATTTTTGGTTTAGCACAAACGAATCTCGTTGAGCAATTGATGAAGCAATTGCAATAATTGTCTATACAACACACAGCGGCCAACCAAACTACTATTTTGGCTACTCCCCCTACTAAAACGTCGGATGTACACATAGTGCAATCGATAAATCCAAAGGCCACCCAACAACCTAAAGGAAAGAAAAAATAATGAAATAAGGGTAAGGGTGATAAGAAACCCACTGATAATGATGGTGGGGGAAACACTGAGAAATGAAAGGCGAGGTATCCATGCAACCTGTGCACGAAAGACCACCTGACCCACCAATGTCCTTGGCTTGTAGAGGCCCAAAAATTTTTGACACAACAACAACCTGCTATGTTAACCAATCCATTTCAGCATGGGCAAAACCTAACCCAAGCCTCTACAAGCGTGGAAGGGGGCAGTGAAGGACCCTCTCCGCCTTCGAACAATACCGCATCCGTGAATGTATAAATGATGAAGGGTGATGCTTTTATATCGACTAGAGTGCATGACTACATTAAACCAATAACTTGTGAGAAGGGAAAAGAAGCCAAAATCCCATCTCTTCCTCTACAGATTGAGAAGACTTTGGGTGAAACAATGACACGCATCTAAAAAGGCGTGTTCAAAAAAGCTTCTCACAACCCATACACAAGGGCCGCCCAGAACTATTCTGTGGTGGAGGATTTGTCTCAAACCCCTTGTGCAATGTCCGCTTTGGAGGTTCTCCAAAGATGCCCTTCCCAAAGGAAATATTTGTTAACCGCTTTAGGATCTACCGAGACTTGTAATCCGAGTACCATCATGCTAGATACAACTGACTTAAAACCTCATTTTCCTTACCATGTAGCGTTTCAGATAGTATTGGCTCACTCGACGAAAATTTTTACTTGAAATATTTTATGCACGGTGGTTGATGAGGGCGCCTCGACATGCGTTATGTCGTTATCATGTTGGAAGGCCATTGGCTAGCACATTTTGTCTCCGTCACCTATTCTTCTCACTGCTTTCGACGGTCGTTTGTTTTGACCACATGGTATTATTCCCTCTTTCCCCATGCAGTTGGGAGGGAAGACCATGTGCGTCGAGGTAGAAGTAGTGGACACATCCCTCAACTACAATCTCTTGTTAGGAAGGAGTTGGCCTTATGCCATGCAAGCAGTGCTTGCTACAGTTTTCTGGGTCTTGTTGTTTCCACATGAGGACTGGATTGTGACCATTGATCAATTATCTTTCTCCAGACTTGACCCTTCATTGGGGGTGTCTGCAGTCCTGATGATTGATAATCCTCAACCAGGCGTAGTCAACATAGGGGTGGGGTTGTGCCCATCTATGATGGGTACCTTCGAATACCCACCCCCTTAAGGCGATGTCAAGTTCATATCTAACCACCATAAGGTTGAGATTTTCCAAGTTTCATCATTTCACATGACTTACTTCATCGATCCATGGATACCTCCTTCCCCATCAGCCACGATGGAGGGGACAAGGCACATAGATCCATGCCCTTGTCCGCAGCTGAAGTAGCATACTCTTTAGTCCAACAAGCTTCAGCCAACCTAAATCCAACTCCTGCACAAGAGTTAGAACTACTTCTAGAGCCTATTTTGGCTCAAGGTTCTCTCACTGACACCAATTCGTTAGACTTAGTCTTCATCATAGATCATACTTCCTCCCAGAGTTAAGAAGAATCAAGGCCAAAGAATTCACCTTGACAATGACTGGAGATAGGTCTTGTCCTATTAATCCCTTAGCTACACACAAGGTCTATGTTGAGGGTAATATGGAAACCATCACTGAAACCATACCGATCAATATCTCCAGAACCCCTGGCGTTGTGGAGAATGTTTTTGACGGAGTTGAATGCTCCCCCAGAGAGATTCAAATCTACACAGATCTATTTAAATAATTCTGCGACGTTTTTGCCTGGTCTTATGAGGAAATTCCAGGCATCGATCCAAAAATATTCGAACATGAAATCACAACTTATCCAGATGCCAAGCCTGTTCGACAGAAGCTTCATCTAGTTAACCCCGGGAAAGAAGAAACCATTAAGGTTGAAGTTGAGAAACTACTAAAAGTTGGTTTTATCTATCCTATCCATTTGACCCAATGGGTGTCAAACCCCGTACCAATCAATAAAAAACAAGGCATGATTCGTGTATGTACATACTTCTATGATTTGAACAAGGCCTGTCCCAAAGATAATTTTCCCACACCATTCATTGACCAGATAATTGATGAATGTGCGGGTTGTGAGGCCTTCTCTTTCATGGACGATTTTTTGGGATATAACCAAATACAAATCAAACCTGAAGACCAGCATAAAATGACATTCATCTGTCCATGGGGTACATTCACGTATCGTAAGATGCCTTATGGTATCAAAAATGTTGGAGCGACCTTTCAGTGGGCCATGTATTTTGCTTTCCATGAACTCAAGCACATAGTCGAGGCCTATTTTGTGGTATACCTAGGGAGGTAATATGGGGTACCTAGGGAGGTACCCAATGGGAATGTAGTTATGTGTTATTAGTGGAAGTCATTTAATATATGGGAATTTGGTCATTCAATGTAAGTTGGACTAGGTCCACTATATTAATAAAGGCCCACTATGGTAGTTGGATGTAATAAATGTGAGAAGGCTCTCTAGAAGGTTCCTAGGAGATAGGGAGAGCTATATAAAGAAGTCTAGGCAATGTAATGAAACATAGTGAAGAATAGTGTGATTGTCCACTTGTTAAGTACCAAAGACTGAATACAAAAGAACCACAACAGATATACAAGAACAATATGCAAAATCTTCTTTATTACTATCAGACCCTTAGGGTAGGGCAACACAGTACAATGGATCCTATTATGGAAGGGATCCTCTCTTGTTCACTTGCCTCTTCGAGGGGGCATCCTCCTATTGAGCTACCGCTCCTAATACAATACTTCTCTTCATATCTCATTACATTGATTGAACCCCTTTATATAGTGCTACCATCACCTAAGAACATTCTAGAGGAGGAATCTTCTAGAAGTAGAATATTCTAGAAGTAGAACCTTCTAAGAAGTCCTCTTACATTTATTATATCTAACTACCATAGTGGGCCTTATTAATAATATAGTGGACCTAGTCCACCTTACATTGAATGACCTCAACTATTATCACTATGGGCCCTCTGGGCCCCCCCACTACCTCTCTAGCTACCTTACATATTTAGATGATTTAGCGTCTCGATCTCACAAGAGAATGGATCGTCCCACACACCTCCAACTTATCTTTGAGTTTTGTCGCTACTTCCGAATTCACTTGAATCCAAAAAAGTGCAGTTTTTGCATAACATCAGGACGTTTGTTAGGTTTCATAGTATCAACAAAAGGGATCATGGTCGATCCTCTCAAGGTTGAGGCAATAATTCAGTTTCCTCCACGCACAATCCTTCAACTTCAGAGTCTACAAGGCATGGCGAACTTTTTAAGACGTTTCATCGCCAACTATGCCGAGATCAAAAAGGGCTTTATGTACTTACTGAAGAAATACGTTCCTTTTCATTACGACGATTCCACCCAACACTCTTTCGATGTGTTGAAACATGCCCTCACAATTTCCCCTCTTCTTCAACCACCTAACTAGAACAAAGATTTCTTATTATACCTAGCTACAACAGAGTCAACCATCGGCATGGTCTTAGTTTAGGAGGATGAATTGTTCTTATAATATGTGATATATTACCTGATTTGAGGCCTCGTAGGACTGGAACTCAATTATTCTCATATCGAAAAACTTGTGTTGGCAGCAGTTCATGATGTTCAAAGGTTCTGTCATTATGTTTTGTTTCGCAAGACCACCGTCATTGTTGTTGTGAATCCATTCCAGTACATGTTGACACAATGGGTAATAGGTGGAAAGATCAGTAGATGGATAGTCGTCCTCTAGGATTTTGACTTAGATTTTGTTTCAGTGAAATCCAAAAAGTCACTGGTCTTCGAAGAACTTATTTCAGAACTTCCAGTTGAGTCGGGTGATTTTGTTACCGAAGAGTCGCCTATCAGAGGAGATATGTTTTTTATCACCTCTTTGGATCCCTGGTATGGAGATATACTTATATATCTCCATACTTTGAAGTTCTCCACCTCTGCTTCTCGTGATGAGCATCGACGTATATGCCATCAGGCTAAGAATTATCTCATACTTGATGATACATTGTATCAGAGAGGTGTAGACTACATCTTGCGTCGATGTCTCACTCACGAAGAAGCAATTATCGTGCTTAACGATTTCCATACCAGAGCATGTTGCAGTCATTTGTCTGGGTTGGAAACAACCCAAAAGATTCTACGAGTAGGTTACTTCTGGTCGACAGTAATCGAAGATTGTATTGAATCGGTCAAGAAGTGCCACCCATGCTAGATCTTCTCTCGGAAGATGGGGGCACATCCCACTCCCATGTTTCCTGTCATCACAGTTGGTCCCTTCACCAAGTGGGGGATTGATTACACTACATGAAACCCTCCTTCAGCAAGGGGGCACTGTTATATCATCGTAGCTCTAGACTACTTCACGAAGTGGGTCGAAGCTATGCCAACGTTTAAAGATGATGGAGAGACTGCAACTCTCTTTTTATTCAACTAGATAATAGCAAGGTTCGACGTCCCAAGGGAGATTGTCACTGACCATGGCAGTCAGTTTTAGAACCAGATGATGACCAAGTTAACATCAAATCTTGGGTTATGGAAAGAACATTCATCACCCTACTACCCCCAAGCAAATGGTCAAGTGGAAGATGTGAATAAATCTCTTAAGACCATCCTACAATGAACGATCAACTCAGGAAAGTCAAATTGGCATTTGATGTTATGCTCGACATTATGGGCTTACTAAATGTATGTTAAGACTGCAACCGATTTCTCACCTTTTCAACTCATTTACGGGCTGGAAGCAGTCTTTCCTATCGAATGTCATATCCTGTCCCTAAAGTTGGTAGTACAATTATTGCGAGACACTTCTCCACTTGAAGAGTGGTTATTATACCTTGAGCAGCTCAATGAGTAGTGTCATGATGCGGCCCTAGCCAATGAGGCTCACAAACATAAAGTCAAGTGTCAATATGATAGGTCCGTTCGTCCTCAGATTTACACGGAAGGCGACCTTGTCCTGGTCTATGACCAAGATAAGGACTCCCTTGGGGCAGGAAAATTCAAACCCATGTGGTTCAGACCTTTCATCATAAAAGAGGTTCTAAAAATGGGTGCTTATCATCTGGTTGACTTTGAAGGGAATTCTTTGGCAGAGCCTAGAAATGGACTCTACCTCAAGAAGTATTACTCATAGGTAGGTCACCATGGGTAACTTTTTGTAACATATGTATAGTCTTTTTACTATTACTTTCTAGTTTTTTTTAGTGTTAAGGATGTGTCGTTTTTGATGTATCTTTCTTCATTGTGGCAAATGTCAAGTGAATCTGAGGTGTTCATTGGGTACGCAGACGGTGCTAGTTGGCACACTCGGAGGCTTGCCTCCGCAAATTGGGTAATTTTTTCACCTCGAGGTCAGTTATTATCTTTTGGAGGTATATTCTTAGGTGACACCACAAATAATTTCACCGAGTATAGTGCAGTTATTGAGTTGCTTTGTGACGCCTTGTCATTTGGTATCTCTCATCTCCGGGTCTATCTCGATGCTCATCTGGTTGTGTCTCAGTTAAATAGAGTCTACCATGTTCATGATCCGACTTTACACCGACGATTCCTTAGGGTACGCCTCTTAGAATGAAGCTTTGATTATATTACATATTTTCATGTTCCTAGGAGATTAAACCAAATTATAGATACTCTAGCTAATCAAATTTTAGATTGGCATCTTGCACACATATGAAAGGACATACACATAAACATGTAAATACATTTTTTGCAAAAATGATCCATAAGACAAAAAAAGACATAAAAATCCATATATAACATCATAGTCACTAGAGTACATAGGTGGATGCAAGCGCCTCAAAAATATGACCAATAATGAGTCACGGGGCTTATGCCCTCAAACAATATGTAAAAGTAGTGCTCTCGGGAAAAGTCTAACTAAGGTCAGGCCCTATGGGTCCTGTTGTACTGATCAACAACATTTTCCAAATGCCGAAACAATCAGACCCACGTCCGTGGTGTCCCCACTACATGAGGCTACATAGATGGTGGCAAATCCTTAATCTCTACCATAGGGACAGTGCGAGTGAGAGTAGTAAAGTTCCGCTTGACTCGTCTCAACACCCTCTCAGCCTCCCCGACTAGAATATCTCCTGTTGTTGTTGGTCCCCCTGTGGCGGAAGGTGCGGCCCTTAGCCGAGGATGATGCCTATTCCTCGCATAGTCCGCAGGTCACACTAGTTCCACATCTGCACACAACAAACACATATCTGTCAAATACTCTGGTATATAAAAAAAATGATATATAACAAAAGAAACATAAAAATTACATATGTTTCACAAAAAAAAACAACAACAAAACAGTGATGTAAACTTATCCATCTCTCCTCGCTCCTCACCAAGAGGCACTGGTATCTTAGGATCTCTCGAGAAATCAATCCCAGCATAAGGGTAATCCTCTATGACTAGGATCTGTCGTGACAACCAAGCGAAGAAATCATCGTCGAAGGACTCATTGGTCCTTCCACCACCCTGTCGTGGTAGTAACACTACCCATCTACAAATTGTAGGAACAGAGGCCTGATGTCCTCATACCACTACTCGAGGACTGAAGTTCAGAACTCTATCAAAGAAGAAAGAGCATAGAATGGTCCCAAACCTGAAGTTCCTCTATGTCCACGACCGACAATCTGTCAACTGCCTCTTCATACAATCTAACAATGTTGTTCTCCAGTCAAATATTTGTGCATTTAAGCACTGGACTGCACAGTTCATCTATGCATGGGACGCCTGATGTAGAGTTACATAACCAGTAATCCACCCAATAAGAAACACAATCGCCTGCAGCGATAAGTTAGTAATCTTGCTTATGGTCACCTGTGAGCTTGAGTGGTCTATACCAGCCTCACAGTAATTTCCTATCAATTCCTCTATGTTATGCGGCCCCGAAGGAAATGTTCGAAAATTGACTGGTTCCCCTCTCCTAGAGAGGCCAGTCAAAAAATATATATCCTCTAATGTGTTTGTTGTGTCCCACATATGCACACAACAAACACATATTTGTCAAATACTAGAGTATTTGACGGATATGTGTTTGTTGTGTGAGATATGTGTTTGTTGTGTGCAGATGTGGGACCAGTGCGACCTGCGGACTATGCATCGTCCTTGGCTAGGGGACGCACCTTCCGTCGTAGGGGGATCAACAACATCAAGAGATCTTCCAACCATGGAGGCTAAGAGGGTTTTGAGACGAGTCAAGCGAAACTTTACTATGCTCACTTGTACGGTCCCTATGGAAGATATTGAGGATTTTCCACCATCTATGCAGCCTCATGTAGTGGGGCCACCATGGACGTGGGTCCGATTGTTTCAACGTTTGGAAAAAATTGTTGATCAGTACAACAGGGCCCATAGTCCCTGACCTTAGTTATACTTTTCACGTGCCGAGAGCACTACTTGTATATAAGTTTTGAGGGCATAAGCCTCGTGACTCGTTATTGGTCATATTTTTGAGGCTCTTGCATCCACCTATGTACTCTAGTGACTATGATGTTATATATGGATTTTTATGTCTTTTTGTGTCTTATGGATCATTTTTGGAAAAAATGTATTTACATGTTTATGTGTATGTCCTTTCATATGTGTGAAAGATGCCAATCTAAAATTTGATTAGCTAGAGTATCTGTAATTTGGTTTAATCTCCTAGGAACATGAAAATATGTAATATAATCAAAGCTTCATTCTAAAAGACATACCCTAAGGAATCGTCAGTGTAAAGTCAGATCATGAACAAGGTAGACTCTATTTAACTGAGAAACAACCATTTGAGCATCGAGATAGACCCGAAGATGAGAGATACCAAATGACAAGGCGTGACGAAGCAACTCAATAACTGCACTATACTCGGTGACATTATTTGTGGTGTCACCTAAGCATATACCTATGAAAGATAATAACTAGCCTCGAGGTGAAAAAATTACCCAAGATGCGGAGGCAAGCCTCCGAGTGTGTCAGCTAGCACCGTCTGCATACCCAATGAACACCTCAGATTCACTTGACATCTGCCACAGTGACGAAAGATACATAAAAAATGAAACATCCATGACACTAAAAGAAACTAGAGAGTAATAGTACAAAGACGATACATATGTTACAAAACGTTACCCATGGTGACCTGCCTATGAGTAATACTTCTTGAGGTAAAGTCCATTTCTAGGCTCTTCCAAAGAATTCCCTTCAAAGTAAACTAGACGATAAGCACCCTTTTTTAGAACCTCTTTTATGATGAAAGGTCCGAACCACATGGGTTTGAATTTTCCTGCCCCCAGGGGTTCCTTATCTTGGTCATAGACCAGGACAAGGTGGCATTCAGTGAAACTCCGAGGATGAACAGACCTATCATACTAACACTTGAATTTATGTTTGTGAGCCTCATTGGCCAGGGCCATGTCACAACACTACTCAAGGTATAATAACCGCTCTTCAAGTGGAGAAGTGTCTGGCAATAATTGTACTTGCAACTTTAGGGACAGGATTTGACATTCGATAGGCAAGACTACTTCCATCTCATAAACGAGTTGAAAAGGTGAGAAACCGGTTGTAGTCTTAACAGACATTCGGTAAGCCCATAATTTCGAGTATAACATCAAATGCCAATTTGACTTGGCTGAGTTGATCATTCGATGTAGGATGGTCTTAAGAGATTTATTCGTAGCTTCCACCTAACCATTTTCTTAGGGGTAGTAGGGTGATGAATGTTCTTTTCGTAACCCAAGATTTGATATTAAATCGGTCATCATCTGGTTCTAAAAGTGACTTCCATGGTCAGTGACAATCTCCCTCGGGACACCGAACCTTGATATTATCTAGTTGAATAAAAAGAGAGTTGCAGTCTCTCCATCATCTTTAAACGTTGGCATAGATTTGACCCACTTTGTGAAGTAGTCTACAACTACGATGATATAACGGTGCCCCCTTGCTGAAGGAGGTTTGCATGTAGTGTAATCAATCCCCCACTTGGTGAAGGGACCAACTGTGATGACAGGAAACATGGGAGCGGGATGTGCCCTCATCTTCTGAGAGAAGATCTGGCACCGGTGGCACTTCTTGATCGATTTTATATAATCTTTGATTAGTGTCAGCCATAAGTAACTAGCTCATAGAATATTTTGGGTTGTTGCCAACCCAGAAAAATGACCTCCACATGCTCTGGTATGGAAATCGTTAAGCATGATAACTGCTTCTTCGTGAGTGAGACATCGACACAGGATGCAGTCTACACCTCTCCGATATAATGTATCATCGAGTATGAGATAATTCTTAGCCTGATGGCGTATACTTCGACACTCATCACGAGAAGAAGAGGTGGGGCACTTCAAAGTCTGGAGATAGATAAGTATATCTCCATACCAGGGATCCGAAGAGGTGATCAAAAACATATCTCCTCTGATAGGTGACTCTTCAGGCACAAAATCACCTGATTCAACCAGAAGTTTTGAAATAAGTTTTGCAAAGACCAATGAGTTTTTGGATTTCGATGAAACAAAATCTAAGTCAAACTCCTGGAGGATGACTATCCATCTATTGATCTTTCCACCTATTACCCATCGTGTCAACATGTACTGGAATGGATTCATGACAACAATGACGGTGGTCTTGCGAAATAGAACATAATGACGGTTCCATTGAATAGCATGAACTGCTGCCTACGCAAGTTTTTCGATATGAGAATAATTGAGTTCCGGTCCTACGAGGCCTTGGCTCAGGTAATAAATAACATATTCTGAGAACAAGTCATCCTCCTAAACTAATACCATGCTGATGGTTGACTCTGTTGTAGCCAGGTATAATAAGAAATATTTGTTATAGTTAGGTGGATGAAGTAGAGGGGCAGTCGTGAGGGCATGTTTCAACGCATCGAAAGAGAATTGGATGACATCGTCCCAATGAAAAGGAATGTCTTTCTTTAGTAAGTGCATAAAGCCCTTTGTGATCTCGTCATAGTTGGCGATGAAACGTCTTAAAAAATTTTCCTTGCCCTGTAGACTTTGAAGTTGAAGGATTGTGCATGGGGGAGGCAACTGAATTATTGCCTCAACCTTGAGAGGATCGACCATGATCCCTATTCTTGATACTATGAAACCTAACAAACGTCCTGATGTTACGCAAAAACTACACTTGTTTGGATTCAAGCAAATCCGGAAGTAGCGACAATGCTCAAAGATAAGTCGGAGGTGTGTGGGATGATTCGTTCTCTTGTGAGGCACCTCCTCCATGTAATGGTTTGAAGGAGGCACCTCCAGATAATTTGTTTTCTGTGAAAATAACATAGATTCAAGATTGAGTTTAAAGGATGAAATTGATCCATATCTGTGATCAATTTATGAAAATCCCTCATGACAAAAAATGTTAAAACAATGATTATGGTTAAGTTAAACGAAGAGGTGCGATGCTCCAAATAAAGGGACATAGTGTATAACACTCATGTTGTCTTGAAGAATATATAAATGAGGAAAAGTGATGAGAAGATGTGTGTCTCTGTAGTCCTAATCAGATAATATATTAAATTAGATAAGCAGAGAGAGATGCAGTAAAAGACTTGATACAGAAGCTTGTCCAGATTCAGAAAATCAAGGGTGGTTGGGTGGTGCAAGGGCAGGTTGGTGCCTGCAAAGGGAGTTGGTGCTTCCTTGTCAGTTGTAGCTAACTAAACATGGGGTCGTAGCCTCCTACCAGTTGGTGTTGGTAAACTAGGGTGTGGGTGCATCCTGATCAGTTGGTACTGATAAAAAAAATACATATTCCTTCTATGTAACATGTAAAACAAATTTTACGGTTGATAGAAAAGAGTTTGTGGTTTTCCCAATTGGGTTCCACGATAAAATACTGTGTTAAAATTTTGTTTGCATTAATAAATGAAAAATTGATATAATTTTTGTGTCATTGATTCACCCCCCCCCCCCACTTAGAGTGACTGGAAATATAATTTGATCATGTAGGAGATGGATCAGAGGAATCCAAGTAATAATGGAAGAATAGATCATGAGGTAGATATCAAGCTAATAGGAATGCAGGATAACGCTCCAAGAGGGAAAACAAAATAGTAGAGGATTTTTTATGCATTCCAAAAGTATTGAAGATATTTCCACAATAGCATGGAGATGTCAAAGCCAAGGAGGATTTCAGAAATAAATGAATCTTTGTAGAGAATCAATAAGGAACCATGAAGAAGAAAATGGTTATATGCATGGTTTTGAATGCAAGGGAGATGGTGCTTGATAAGAATCCATCTTAAGTGGAATATAGCCATGAGTAACATTCCTAGATGTTGGAGGTATCACTTAAATTACAATAGTAAAGTAAAAGAGGTGTTGAGTAATTTTAATTAATTTTGTGCAGCTAGAGAAGGAGGCATATGTGCATCCTTACAATATGCTAGAGATTGGCTATGCAAGCCAAGTTTGAGGTTGGTTGGAAAGGAGAAGAGAAAGGTACAAGAAACCTCAAGTACTAAAGTATTCATCCAGGAAAGGGATGAAGTAGTTCAGTTCAGAAAGTAATTGGATGTTGAAGACTCGAAGTCTATAAGACAACATGTTTGGAATTATAATTCATATGATTATGAGTTGGGATAGATAGATCTAGAAAATAAATAAAAGCCGAAGGTTAATATCAACATTAGTATTTGGCTAGAAAGAATTCGGGACATAAATAATCATGCATAGTGATTACAGTGAGAGAAAAAGAAGATTCAGGAGTTTGGGAAGAATTGAATACTTATGGGATCAACAAGGAAAAGTGTTACAGGGAGATAGAAGCTACTGCAATTTCTGTAGCAGCAAGTATGTTAAGGCTTGTTGGGACAACCATAAAGAGAGAATGATTGTATGTTTTCAAGTGTTTCTAATGATGTTTCTTCATATGGAAGGAAGCAATAGAAAGTTGGAAGGTTGGTTATAAGACTGACAAAAGAGGCATGAAAGCTTCTACTGTCATCAACTAATCAAGTAACATCAAATTCATTTAATGACAACTATGCAGGTAAGTATTTCTCTTTTGAAATTATGTTGCAAAATTGCCAATAGTAAATTTAGGTAAGAATTTTCCCAGATTGATTTTTTTTATAATACCCAATATGGTATTGTTTAAGTGAATTAACATGAATGAGATACCACTAGGTGTGGTAAAGGATAGAGGCCTATTATAGTTATCAAATATTTTCATCTTTTGAATGCATACACTGACATAGTAGCATGTCATGTTAAATTGTTTATGAGGTAATAACCAAAGAAATAAAATATAAGAACTTGTTATAGGAGTGATGCCAGAAAAAATAGTCATGCATGAGACCAGGACATGGTTGGATATGGCAAGGTATGGATATGGAAAGGTTATATACCACAAAAATACCAAAAACATTCCTATCTTTAAATAATGCTTGGACTGCAACCTTTTTTCTGACACTAATACACACCAAAAAATTATATTCTTGGTGTAGTGTTTAGGTCGAAAAGGAAGGCATCCAAATAATCAAGAAGAAAATGGGAAGTGTGTGAAGAATGTGTCAAGACATTGGCCAGATTTCCAATTTATGGATGGTGAGATACATGACTTAGATAAGGATCATTTTGAAAATCAATGCAAGGTGCATTGAATATATATGCATTGAGAGTTGCACTCATGCCTAGTAAGTGGTAGAGTTTCACTTAGGCATGGTAGAATTGAATACTTAAATGCATTTTTTGAATTTGCTTGTAAGTGTATACATATATATTGTTGCATGGAAATAATTATACTAACAACATAAATGTTGTTAACTCCTCGAGTTGAGAACATTTGAGGAGCTGTTAGAAGTTGCAAAAGGAAAGTTTCAAGACAAGTAGTCACATGAATATTGACTACATAAAATTTTCTATTCAGAAATTGAAGTAATGAACTTAATGATATTTATTGTGAACATGCTTATGCATAGAATGATAATTCATTCTTTATTTAATAAAATTGTTTGGTATTGTGATTGGATTATTAGGTGTAGGAAATTCTAAAATCACTTCGTAAGTTTTGGTACATATTGCAATGAAATTATGATGTACAAGAAATACTGACAATTTGTTGGCCGAAGGAAAGATAGAAGCATTGCAAAAAAAATGGTATTCATCGTGGTGCTTGCTGAAATCCGGAAGGGAGATTGCATCCTATTATTGCAACAATAATGAAAATTATGAAATTGAATTTCATATTTTGGGAAAAGTTGAATTACTTATGAAATAAGTTTGGGTTCTAAATGAATTATTTTATGTTCTCTCATGATAACTGCATGTGTGTGATGCAGATGAGATAATATTGATTAACGTTGGAATGTTGGGAAAGAACAACTACTATTGAGGACACTAAATACCTACAACTGTAGAACCTTGGTGGGGTTCTGGTAATAGGTTAGCGCTCTCCTTGTGTGTGAAATCCTTGGCATTATGGATCGCTAAAAGGATAGAATAGTAGTTAAGGGATGCTTGAGCCTGGAAGGGTGAGTGCAACAAGGGAGAGGAAGCCCAAGGATGATTATGGCATGGTAGCTGCCACAAGGAGGGTGTTTCAAATGGCACAATGAGCTGAACTATTTTCGGAAGTAGCTATATGGAATAGAGAAATTGAATTCCAACTACAGTATGAGTACCAGAATTGGTGCTGGAAAGTAGAGCACCAGATGGATAAAAAGATTCCAATAGCTAAAGATGGGATATTTTTGAATATTTTTGGAAAATATTGATGGTAATATGTAAACAAGTTGCACTGAGGATAGTGAAAAAATAATAGGAGGGGATTGTAATATCCCAAGACCAAGCCTCAATTGTAATTGTAAATGTAAATATGTTTTGTAGGATGGTGAGCCAAGTGATTATAAGCTAGGAGGCTTATGTAATGATTAGGCTGGAGATCCTAGATGCTAAAGGTCGAAGAGCCTATCTTTGTATATGTAAATACTCATATCAATAATAAAATACATCGTTGCATGTAGAACGACCACAATAAAAGAAAATGGGGGACTAAGCTCCACTAGGTAGGGAAAGGGATGTGGCTAAGAGGCTAGGAAAAGGGATAATCTTGAGGGCTTATCTCTATGGGAATAATATTATATTATTATTTCCTAAAAAATAAGGTTGGATATAACTTATGTTATCCTAAGTTCCTTTGGGGAGAGGAACGAACTACAAGTGGAGAGGAATGAGATTCCTAGAGGGTCATGTGTCAATCTTGGCACATGCAGTTATATGTGGGAAAGTTTTTTTAACTCAAGGGTTCTCTAAAATTCTTTCCATTCTCCCCATACACACACACTCATGCACTGAGAGACTACCTCCATTATCGACATCTGAGCATGCATGTACCTCTGAACCCTGCACGCATTTCTGGAGTTGTATCCTGTATTCCTCCTGGGTAGCACAACGCACCCGTATCTACTTGAGCCTGTGATAACCTTTTATGTTATAAGAAAAACATATTTGAAACCTGAAGGTAGTTGTTTCTACCATCACCTGTGCATTAGCTGAAAGCTGTTGGTGTTTGCACCTGATCTTGTTGTTGGTTATCTGGGAGCAAGAGTGAAGAGGTGGGTTGTCAGGCCCATGGAATAAAGAGGTAGGTATTTAGGCCTATGAGAAACTATCTCCAGGTGAGAGAGGTTTCTAGGGAAGTGATTTATCCTTGAGGGAGCCCAACAACATCTATAGTTCTCTGAGAATTCCTATCCGTCCTATTGATGAAGCCCTGGAAGGGAAGTGGAGAAACCATTGATGGACTATTGAACAATGAAGGTGTATACTTCCCAAGGTGGGACAGGCATGTGGGGAATGAGAGGCTACGAGATGTGTGCATAAGTTGGCTTCTGGGAGGGAATCCTTCCTGATTGACTGTGTAGCAGCCCATTTTCTTAGCCTAGCCTAGGAATCCCTTTACCCGGGTGGAGTTTACTCCCAGCTCGGGGGTGAACCAATTTTGAGAATGATGAGTAGTGTTGTCTATGGCTAGGAGGTTCGTGGAAGATCTGTACATATTTGGTGGTCATCTATACAAATATAAGTACCATTTATGTGTTCATTTTCATGCGGTGTATTTGGACATATCTTTTATTTATGAGTAATTGCCTGTATATGTTGTATGTGTAGGCTTACTATTATTTCCGCATTAATCTGTGTATTAGCAGAATATGTTGTCTATTTTATGTTTTATATATATACAAATGGTATTTTTTTTTTTATGGAGTTGGCATGACTGACCTATAAGGTTGGGTATGTTACAGATTAGAGCTTGTACATAGCGTATTTTTAGTAGCATGCCCCAGCTTGGGTGGTCAGGGTACGTTACACCACGCTTATGATAATTAACTCGAGATTAATATATCTTATCATTAACATCTCGAGATTTTGAGACTCTGACGCTTTGGGATTCGAGAGCTTCTCAATGCAGAGTACGTATATCTCCCAGATAATTGACCTCGCAAGTGACGTGGCAGTTCGGGGCTTTGACATTTTGGGGTTTTGTGAGACTTAAACAAAGATGAAGTAGGATGCCCAAATGATGAAGTCATGGAGTGAAACTTTATATTACTCTGTGGTTAAACCTCACGCGATTCTGGAAATCTGAATGCACGAGAGCCATTGATATGTTTGACTGTTGGATCTCCACCATTGAAAATTTAATCCGTGTGTTCTCACAATTTAAACCCGAAATGGATTGCTGCATATTTCTTCTATAGATGTTTCCTGTGCATACAAAGGACTTGGTCAACCTGAGCAAAACCCCCCCATGCTACCAAATGAGAAAAGCCCCTCAACACTACCAAATCACCTATAAATTTCGAGAAATTTATAGGTGATTTGGTAGCAATGAGGAGCTTTTCTCATTTGGTAGCGTCGGGGGTTTTTTCTCATTTGGTAGCAGTCGTTTCGTCAATGGGTAAAAATATGGAAAATGGGATAAATTTTTATAATTTGGACATAATTTTATTATTGTGGGAAAATAAGGGGGTTTTGCTCATTTGGTAGCAGCAGTTTCGTCAATGGGTAAAAATATGGAAAATGAGATAAATTTTTATTATTTGGACATAATTTTATTATTGTGGGAAAATAAAAAAGTTAGTTTTTAAACAAATTTTGGGCTTTTAATAGTTAACATTAAGTTATCGGGCCTATCATAGGGTCTTGTTTTTTTTTGTTGTTTTTTGTATTAAAATTATTGGCACAAGGGGCCAATGTCCATGTCCAAAATCTATCGAGCACCTACAAATAAACACACATCACAAGTAAAATCATGGTGCCCAAGCACCAAGGAGAAGTCTACTATGTGCTCAACGATTCAATGTACTATGAAACCTTTTCCATATTTAAACACATGTTTTGTTCTTTTTCCGGTTCATGTGGGATATTTCCCCATTATAAACGAACTAGAACATTGTCCTATATCTAAGTGTCATTCATGTAGGGAAGTGTACAAGAAATCGACAACAACATATGTCAAATCACTATAGTTAGCACAATGTTCAGGTGTCGACAACTCTTAATCATATGCATCAAAGACGGTCTTCATTCCAACCTTAGTGACATGTGTGCTATCCAATCCGATTTCTTAATCAAGCGCCGAGATTGTGGTGAATTAAGTGTGAATTCAAATGTCAAGTGCTAACAATAACATTTGTGAGAGTTGAATGTTGGAAATATTGGAAACTATTTGCATGTAATTGCAAGTGGTCTGGTTCTGAGGATATGGTGCATTCATAGATTCTTGATGAAATATTGGAGTCGGGGTCTTCATTAAAGAAATTGGTCTATGTTTGAATTCCAAATGGAGGTGTGAGAATTACAGTTTCGTTTATTGGCAGCTAGGGATTTTATCCTTCACATGGGGCTATTTCTACTGTTGGTGTAGTGCCAGTTACCCATAATTTTGATACTGAAAGTTGGTTTAGCCAAGCAATTATAGGGCTCTATGCTTGTAGTAATTTTGTTCAGTCCCATCCTTCAGCCAAATTATGTGCCACTTCAGGTTTGCATCGACTAAAATTACAGTGTCAAGTCTCAGTCTGTTCACATAATTTTTCAAATGAGTAATTACCAGAATGCAGAGGATATATCTCTCAAGTCCAAAACACAAAGTTCACAAGTGTCCAAGCAACAAGTCGAGCATATCTTGGGAAAATGATCCATGGTGACTATTAAGATATGAGCCAATTATGTCAACAAGATTGGAAATGATTAAATGGACCAACTATGAAACCTATGCTTGATGGATTGGCCATGAACTTAAGTGTTGAAGCTGTTGTTCTAGAGTCTGTACTTAAGGCTTTAAAAAGTACAGTGTCTAGGAATCCAAAAGTTAGTAAGATGTAAAAAGGAGGAGGGTATACCTTTGGGAAAGGAAGCTAGGGTTGATTTCTAGGTTGTTGTTGCCTGGCTTCCAACTATTCCTGGATGTTTATATCCCTTTCAATTGCAGCCCATGAATGTTTAAATTCTACCCGGGTGTTAGGTGTTTTAAGTATTGTATCAAAGAGATTTAAGGTAATATGGGTTTGATCTGTCAAACCGGGTTCAATATTGGGTTGTCTTACAACAGGGACAGTCATAGAGGAACAAAACATTTGAAGAAATCTGAAATTTTTATGCTGTATCAATTTGATTTTA
The DNA here is from genome assembly GCA_009831015.1 of Picea engelmannii. Taxonomy (NCBI): domain Eukaryota; kingdom Viridiplantae; phylum Streptophyta; class Pinopsida; order Pinales; family Pinaceae; genus Picea; species Picea engelmannii. The sequence continues at coordinate 267,353 of ML812239.1, forward strand.
TAAAAGAGAACTTTAGAAATCAACATTTAAAGAAAATTGCAAACAAAAGGCCTTTTTCCGTAATTGCGTTATGTCTTGAAATAAATGGTGTATGAATTATGGGAAAAACATTAACTTGTCTATAGAATAAGGCTCCTATTAAAAGAGAATCTCACTCTGTAAACAAGAGAAGAAAATAAGATAATAAATGGTCCGATGAAGCATAAAATATGACAACCTAAAGATTTATAGGTCTTGTACCTACTAGTAGCTGATACAGAGGAAAAACTATAAACAATAGATAGCTAAATATTAATCACTACAGTATAAGTTTTACTAAATTGCAATGCAACATTCATCAGATATATATAAGTGAAATAAGAATAAATGTGAAATAACAGAGAGAACAAACTCATAACACAGTAGGAACAAAATTAGGAATCTTTGGATTACTTTGTATTAAGTCTCGAAAAGAGACAGTCTCTATTACAATTAATCAAAAAGGTCCAGCCATGGTTCCTTATTCAAAATGTATATTTATACAAACTTTTATGCATTGGAATCTCAATAGTTCCACAGGTTTTCAGTTACAATCAAAAGGATTCGAAACGTTTCGTTTCTTTATCTCTATCCTCATCTGGTACCTGAAACCTGCCTCTTCACATGCTCCTTGCAAGTAACACACTTCTCCACCAACTGTGATATCAAATTAGATGGCTCGGCTTGATTATTTGCCTAAAAAATATAGCAATATTTCATCAATAGTGGCATCTTTCCTTCCACCTGTTGGTCTTTGGCATTGATAGAGCATAACAACATACTCGATTTAATTAGCCATTTGTCTATTTGCACTATGTCTATTTGAGCTATTTGTGATATTTCGGCTAATTCTCTTTCTTCATTTCCCTTGATATTTAGCATATATTTGGTTGTATTGATTTGACCCAGTATATCCATTCCACTTTCACCATCAGAACCCAAATAAATCTCACTTAACAAGCCAAAAATTTCTTCGTAAGATTTCCTCATCTTCGTAGCTTGTTGTTTTCCTTTGGATATATTTCGCTTGCATTCTTTCAACAAGATATTACCCCTGGTCTACTCTGTGATGGGAAAAATAGAACTACTTCTTGCTTCCTTTCTCGTTGTGGCTATAATAGCCTCCTGGAAAGCCACCCGAGCTGCTCCGACATCCCTTTCTTTAGAAGAGAGGTTTTCCAACACCTGATCAATGAGTTGGAAGCTGCTTTGAATTGTTTCTACTTTAAAAAATAGACCCTGTTGTGTTGTTGATAACCTTTATCTGATCTCTATTGTCTGGGATTGAAATATCTTGATGTAGATTACCTGGCCTTTGGTGAATTCTAGTTTGGCCCGAAGCTGGTCTATCAATTCTCCCTACTGGCTTATCTAAGTCTGACTCATTTGAACCTTCAATTGTGACTGTTCGAGATCGACTTTAAGCCCCTCGATTTCTTTTTGATCTTCTATTCTTGCTTGCTCTAAATTCGCACTTTCTTGATCTTTAGCAACAACCTCTATTGTAGCTAGTTTAGCCTCTAGTGTCTTTATCAAATGATTTTTTCGTTTTAGATGATATTTTAGAGTCTCGACTGAATATTGGTTCATCATGGCGAAAGCACCCAATGTTCCTTCTATTTACGTCGTGAATTCTACTTTCTTCATATTTTTCCCATCAATTACAACTTTAAATTTCTTAGAAACAACACTTGCCTCTTGGTAGAGTTCTTGTCTCACAACCTCTTTCCTCTTCTTATTGAAGAAGAATTGATTCAGAGGTAGCTCTTATACTGATATATGTGTCAATTTTTCACCCACAATCCAACCTGCGTCCAGGATCTCCTTTGCAGAATGTATGGGGTTAATGGAGGCGATGGGATTGCCGACCTGTTTAGAAGATTTCCTGGGAGTAATGACCGAAGTTGACTTTCTTGGAGGACCGGAAGCCTCGGCTTCCTTTTTCGGGCCCCCATCTTGCTCTTCTTTATCCTGTTGTCCTTCTTGGCCAGGTGCTGAAATTTTAGAGCCTCGGGCTTCTGTATGCTGCTCCTCTGCTATCGTCGGATATTCACCCCATAATACTGGAGGAAGGCAACTCCTCCTATGCTCTTAGAATATGAAAACATTGACCCTCTCTTCGGGCGACAAGGCTTTTATTCTAGCCAAAAAATCATCATAAGATTTCATGACTCGTAAAATATCATCATGAGGCGAATTCACGTGCTCAAATCTTTTAAGGCCATAGCTAGCCAAATGATTACTCACGCCCCTATGTGGATTGTGTTTCTTGAATTCGATATGAACCAAATTTATATCTTCTAGGGCTGCTACCTCGGACTTTGCATGCCCAAAGTCTAATAATGAGTAGGTGTTTAAATGAATAGGAAAAGGTGGCCATACCTTTTTTGAATACCCTTTCAGTGCTTTAATTATACCACCAATTATAGTTTTCTTGGCGATCTCACGACAAGCCAGACTGTCGGGTATAAGTAAGGGTAAAGAATGCAGAGGGATGGAAGCACCGAAAACCCTGATGTATGAGAATTCTTTCTCCACATACCAATCGACCACTCTTCTTATATTTCCCGTGATGCTATCCGATATCCTGGGTGGTGGATTACCAAAGATGGAAACATGCATCGGTACCATCACCCAGTTGAAGATTTCGTATAAGAAATCTGAAGCCTTGTCCTCCCAAAGCTTAGAATGGTATACATGGATTGGCTCAGTAGCTGATGGATCCTAGCTCCAATTCATCAAGGGAAAAGGTGTCATGGAACATACTGCGTCCATGAGATATGCAAACATAAAAAATGAAGTAGCTTTCCTATTCTCTTTCTGCGTCCAATATTTTGTAATCCGATTGGTTAGACTATCGGACAACATTTTGGCCTAGTCGAAAGAAGAGCCTTATGCTATTGAGTATATCAAGGGCACCCATTGGAGGAAAAAATGTGTGGTGTCTTCCCTCCCGTACAATCTATAGGTCATCATTGCTACGTATTTGAACTGTGGTTCTAAATAAGATATGGAATAAATTCCATTGCTATCTACACTGAACTTTACTGGTTGTGAGACCCAATCCTTAATCAAATCAGATAAAATTTTCATGTATTGATCGCATTCCTTCTGTTTAAAACCATCTAGAAACTCTGCATTGTACAAGAAGTTTGATGTGGGTGGTAATTTGTACATAACCTATAATTTTTCTGGTCTGAAGGTCCCAACAGTGACCCCCTGCTCATTGATGATGGTTCTGGTAGGGATGTCTACATGATCTAGTGCCCATCGAATAATGTCATGGTAAGGTAGAAGACGTGGCCAGGCCACTACTTTGTGCATCTCTGCCTGGACGATGATATTGTATTTGGTAGTCGTGTCATCTATTTCGTTGTCATTGGAATCATCCGAGTAGTTCATCAACTGTGATTGCAACACCTCTGAGATGTATGACCAGGTTCGTACAGAATTGACGCTTCGAGGTGAAGTATCCGATATATTATCAGAACCTTGTCCTGAAACCTCAGCGCTTGCCTTGGATGCTTTTCATAGGGCCATGACAGGGGATTGTAACTTAGCTCTTTTGCAATAAAAATGCGTATACATATAGAAGTTATCTTACTGAGAAAAACTTCTCTGTGTGGGATAGAAATGAACTTTATGAATAATAGGAAGCAAAATATCTATATCTTCGACCATTTAACATATCAATGTCCTTACGAACAGAACAGTCTAATCATAATTAGATAGAGATTTTGGCAATAAAAACCATGTCCTTACTTTGTCGTTTCGCCTTATTTCCAATTAATGCCATAAAATTCAATGGTTCGTGGCACAATATGGCGCAAGGAACATTTGAAATTACCTCGTAAACTGTGCATTATAATCATTTTCATTAAACATTGATTAGGCTGGCTTGGATTTCTCAATCAGGATTTAAATCAACCTTTCGGTGTTCGCTGTATTGGGACTTTTAACTCCAACCTTTCGAGCCTCTAAAAAATGAGACTGGAATGATTAGATTTAATTAAGCAAGGACATAACTAAGATTAATTGTTTTAATTAATTATTCTTTCATTTATATTGCAGCTTCGCGGCTCAGAACTTGAAAGGTATTGTTTCCGGGAGGAAAGTATGTCGAATCGCGAAATCTCGAGGAGATTAAATCATGGTCAAGACTAATCAACCTTGACTCTAACCTGAGTTACTTATTCGTGGCTTCATCTTTCATAGTTTTAGCAATAATTTTTTAGGAGGGAGTGAATGCCGAGACGCGAAATCCCGAGAGCATTTGACTGGGGTTTACATGGTCCCACTCTTAGTTTTCACTTGAGGTAAGCTTTTGAAACTTTTCGTGACCTCGCACATCGGGGTTTGTAAATCTTATGACTTGTAACTTCTGAAAAGTTATTTTCAGAGGTATGAAGAGAAACAACCTTCGTTTAACGATAAAAGTGGTAACTCATGAAACATCACATCTCCCGCTATTTCGCATGTTGAGACTACTGAGATTTTCAATAGGTGAATGTCATGAAGTGAAAAAGAACTTAAGAACCGACATTTGACCTTTAAAATAGATTTGAACCAAAATGAAAAAGGCGGCTCCAACATAGGCTCCAACTAGGGATCCCATTTTCTTGTGAGGTGGGAAGAACAGTAGACCATGTGCCTGTATTGGGTAAATGGAGTCACTGGTTTCACTTCTGTGAAACTTGCTTTAGGGAAAAATAAACAGAGGGAAGAAAAGATTTTTGTCTTTCACTGTTGTAAGGCTTTTCAACAGTCAAATATATTTCTCACCCAGCTATAGTCCCTTTCACAACTTTCTCTTTCTCTTTACTGAGTTTAGGTCTACATTAAGACAAATCAAAACAATTCTAGGAAATCCAACAACTCTTGCAGTTTTTGGCTTATAACTAACGAAAATTATTGAATTTTTTAATCGGGGAGTCCCATCTAGACTTAGGATGTGGATCCAGTCTCGAGAAAGTTAGTTACCAGAGCCGAGTGAAATTCATGTATAATAGCCTTTACAGATATCTCAGATATTGCTTCACTGCCAGCGGGCTTGTTCACTACCCCGGTGAAGTTATCTACCCCCCTTTTTTTTCTGAATTTCCTTTCACCACTTCAAAATGTATTTATGCATTTAAATGCTGAGACGAGGGAAATCATTTCTGAATTTCCTTTCATCATCTCTTTAGACTAGATGTATAATTATATATGACTTTCCTTTCATCATCTGTCTTATAATTTTCTTTTTAGAATACAAAGTGGGGGCAATCAGATTGTATGAGGGGTGATATCTGTGTAATATTTTGCAATGTAGGTCTGTCAACTTACTTGGATTTCTCGGTGCCAACCTTCCTTTGACTTTCACAACACCTTGGTTCGCAGGGAGAAAAAATGGGAAACATTGTTTTGGGGGTTTTCCTTCGAGTAAGCCTTAACCTTTCGAAACTGTTGAAAAACCTAGAAACGTCAGGATCCACCTATGCATAACTTGTTTAGTAAGAGACCGAGGAGTTGTGAAAACCAAACTTCTTTCCAAAACACGCTTACATCTTTTAGATTTTAAACATAATCTCTTCTCCCTATGTATATAAATCCGAGAATACATTTAGCATTTTTCAAAAGACAAATCTGAAAACTGAAAGAAAGGTGACGAACAGATGTTTGTGTGTTGAGGAGCAGGGGTCGAAAATTAAAACCTCCTTTTGAAAGCCCTTCCCCAGAGATGCTTCACTTTCTGTATGTTTTACTACCACCTATCTATGTTTTAAGTTAAAAATATTTGGATCCAGAGCGAGTAACTGTAATTTTTAATAATCAATTGAGTAAAAACATTGGATTTATGGGACTTTTATGATATTTTGGAAATCTTTGCTTTCTTAAGGGACAAAATTTTCAGGAGTTCATACCTTTACCTTACCATTTTTAAAATAACTGAAAACCTTTTTTGTCACCTATTTTCGGCGAATGAAAATCTTCGATACATGACCTTCTATTTTCTCTCATTGTTCATTTAGTTTGCAAACCGAAATATTGCAAACAAAAAGAGTGTCCTTTAAAAGAATTAAATGTGTTTGAAAACCACGTATCTCTATTTATGTTGACCTAATTACTAAAAATTGAAAACTTACCTCAAGGGAATCATGAAATAGACAACAAATACAAACCGATATATACAATGGAAAGTCTTGGAGAACTAATTATGTCATGTAGTGTTTTACGTAACACCCATTGACAGGGGCGTTGAATATTTTACCATCCAAATTTTCTAATAAAAATGACTTTTTTCCTTTGGAAGTTGCGACTCTAAATGGTCCATACCAAATATGATCTAATTTACCATGTTTCACCGAATCTTCCTTCCTAGCATCCCATCTTAAGACCAAATCACCTGGAAGAAACTCTCTATCTTTTGTCTTACGGTCGAATAATTTTTTCATGTCGTCTTGATATTTTTGCAATCTTTCGTCCACATCGACCCCGTGCTGTTGTAATTCGATCAACTGATTTATTCTCCTTGTGACGCGGTTTGGTTCTTCTTTCTCATCTTGCCATAGTTTAATCATGGGAAGTGCCAAGTTTATAGGTAATACCATGTTAGTCTCGTATACCATCTGTAAAGGAGAAATACCGATGGATTTTTTTGTGCCAATCTGATTTGCCCATAGTGTGTATTTTAAATGTATATGCCAGGGTCTCTTGTTCTCGTTCAACAATTTCTTAATTATGTTGATCATAATCTTGTTTGAAGATTCGGCCAGTCCATTTCCTTGGGGATAGTATGTCATAGAATGGCCAAGTACAATATTGTATTTTTGGCAAAAACTGATCATAGCCATAGATTTAAAAGCATGAGCATTATCTGTTACTATCTTTCGGGGGCAACCAAATCTAGATAAAATATTTTCTTCTATGAAATCTATTACCACCGAATCTGTAGCCCTCCTGGTCAGAATAACCTCTACCCATTTAGTAAAGTAATCTGTGGTGGTTAGGATCCATTTGTTTTGAGCACTGGAATGGGGGTTAATTTCACATATAAAATCCAGTCCCCACTGCTGAAAAGGAGCCTTTGTTTTGACTGGAACTAAAGGTAATGCTGGGAGTTTATGTTTTCCTATGAATAGTTGGCAAGGGTCACAAGCCCTGACTTTGGTGTTTACATCCGAGAAAATTTTAGACCAATAATACCCTGCCCTTAGGATTTTATAAGCTATCGCTCTCCAAGTGTGATGTCTCCCACACACTCCTTCGTGGAATTTGCTTATAACCTTCTCTATTTCATATTCAACCAAACAGATCAATAGGAAGCCAAGTGGGTCCTTCCAAAACAATTTACCCTTAGATATACAATATTTGACCGTATGTAGTTTTAACGTTCTAGCTTTGGATGGAGATAAATCACTTGGGTAGTTCAAAGTTAGTAGGTAGGATACTATGTTTTTGTACTAGTCAGAGGATGTAAACTTCTCTTCGATCCTAACTTCATTTGTTTTCTCGTAGAGCTCATTCATATATTCCTCTTCTCCACATGCTTGTATGCCATTTATGTCGAGGGATCTGTAATTGGATTCATCTAAGAGTTTATCCAAAGATTGACCCTTTATCAACTTCATCGGTTTTATTTCCAAATCAAATTCTTGAATTTTTTGTGAGCTACCGTCCCCTTCTGCCATCACTGTCAGGTTGCACTACAGAGCTAGTAGGTACATACGTGATTATCTTGGAATGAAATACATAAGTCCTAAAATCCTTTAATGTCTTTACCATAGCATATGCTTGTTTTTCCATTATATCATATTTTAGTTCCATGTCTCAGAGACTTTTGCTGAAAAAGGCTATCGGTTTTTCAAAACCCTCCTCATTTGTCTAGAGGAGCACTGCGACAATAGTGTGCTCGGAAGCAAATGAGAAAATGAGAAAATCCTTTAGATAGTTGGGGCTTGCTAGTACAGGTGCCTTGCTGATAACCCTCTTGATAGGTGAAAACGATTCTTTGGCCTCTGCTGTCCATTTTACCTCACTATTTTTCTTTAACATACATGTGATTAATTTCACAATTTCAGCGAAGTTTGGAATAAACCTTCTTAAAAAGTTTATCTTTCCTAATAATGACTGGATTTCCTTTACATTTCTAGGAATATTTATTGTGTCTATAGCTTGAACCCTGCTGGGGTCAATTGTAATTCCGTCTCGGGACACAATATGGCCCAGGATTTTACCTTCTCACATGGCGAAGTGAGACTTTTTAGGGTTTAAAGATAGACCGAACTTGCGGCATTTTTCGAAAGTCTGTTTGAGATGTATTAAATGATCTTCATCATACTTAGAAAAAATGGTTAGATCATCAAGGTAGATAACTACAAACTTGTCTCTTTTACCGATGAAGGCGATATCCATAGCACGCTGGAAAGTGGCACTTGCATTCATTAGACCAAAAGGCATTTTATCATACATGAATGTACCCCAGGGTGTAGTGAAAGTTGTTTTTTTTTTATCTTGTTCATTTACAACAATTTGATTGTACCCAGAGAAATCATCGATCATAGACATCCTATTTGCTCCGACTACCTTTTCTAAGACGTGATCCATTTTAGGTAAATGATAGTTGTCTTTTAGGGAAGATTTATTTAAATTTCTGAACTCAACACACAGTCTAATATCTCCACTCTTTTTTCTAACCGGAACCAGGTTTTCCACCCAATCAGAGTATCTCATAGGTACTATTATTTTCGCGTCTAAAAGCTTCTTGACTTCTCTTTTGACTATGGGTAATAAGATAGGGTTGATTTTTCTAAGCTTTTTCCTAAAGGGTTTGATACCAGGCTTCAGAGGTATCTTGTGTTCGATCACGGTAGTGTCGTAAGTCCTAAGATCTTCATAAGACCAGGTGAAAACATCTTTATATCGTGCAAGCAAATCTTTATACTTATTTTTCACCTCAGGAGGAAGATACTTTGATATTTTCACCATTTTGGGTTCTTCTTTTGTCCCCATATTGCAATCTTCAACCTCTTCTGGTTGGGGTTGAAGAGTAGATTTTAAAGGCATGTCATTTTGATCGAAAAGTCTCTCCAAGGGGATTGGTCCCTTTGGAATTTGATTATTTCTTAAAACTAACATGCGATGGTTGGCAATTTTTTCTCAAAACTCCTGAGGGTCTTCTCCTTCTTGCATGATCCACGTATGGTCATTTTGATTCTCTTGATTGATGTGAGTTTCAGAAAAGTCCTCCACTGCTTCGAGGAACTTTATGATCTGTTTGTCATCCTCGAAAACCTGCTAGTGTTGTATGTTGTTCGGGATGGATGGTTTGTGCCTTACATCTATATGATATTTTAATTTAAAATCTATGGGGGGAGTGAACATCGAGGCTGCCTTGGCTAACGAATCGGCCTACAAATTTTTGACGCGTGGGATGAAGTGAATGTTTACAGAAGAGAAGAAATTTTCTATTAGATCCCAAGAACAATTTCTATACGCTCTCAATCTTGGGTGTTTGTCCTGGTATTGTCGATTAATCTGTTTGACTATCAACTCAGCGTCTCCATATACTTCCAAGTTCTTTATGTTTAGTTTCTTGGTAGCTTCCAATCCTAATACTAAGGCTTCATATTCACATACATTGTTAGTGTAGTCTATATCCCATTAAATACTGTAAGAGAAAGGGATGACAAACCTATTTTCAGGTGCCACAAAAAGTACTCTAGCATTGGCTCCTTCACATGATAGAGCACCATCAAAAATCATTTTCCAGATCCCTATACTATGCATATTTTTGGAATCTTTCTCTTCTATGTAGTTTTCTTCTGTGCAACTATCTATACCATCATCAAAAGACAAAATACAATTTCCTAGATCTTGATTGGCAATGTAAACAAAAAAATCGTTAGGATTCTAAGGACCGCTCACGGTATAGGCTAGCCTAGTTTCCCTGTATAACCTAGTAAGTTGCCCACCAAACATAGGAATTGTGGCATAAGTCATGTCTAGTTGAAGGGATACCACAAGTTTGGCTCCCCATGACCTTGATAACAGTAATCCATATTTTGGGGGGATATCAGCAATAACTACATCCATCATAACACTTTTGAATGGGACCTGTGAAAGGGTGACTACTAAATCTTTTATCATACCTAGGGATGATTTTAAGGATGGAAATTTATTTTAAAATGTAGAAACCTTGGCGAATATTATTAATCCTTCATATTCCAACTATAAATGTTTGGCAATATTTTTGTAAAAATATTCAAATTTCAAAGGATTTTATATAGTTTGTATAAAATTTTGGCGATTTTTAAGGTAAAATAATTTTATCCTATAGAATTTGGGTGAATCATTTTTAAAATTGCGAATAATATTTTGGGAAAAACCATGGAAAATTAGCCCATGAGAAAAATTTAGCCCCTAAAATCATCCTTGATCATACCTAAGCACTTGACTCTTCTTGAATCAAAAGAGTAGAGATCTCCGTAAGGTCGGGTGATCTTAAGGCCTAGTCTATCCATAATATCTTGGGGCATCACATTATGTGAAGCTCTAGAATCTAGCATGCAGTTATGCAGCAGTCGATCATGCACATTTAGGGTGATATAGAAAGGGGCAACGGTGTCTCTGGCGCCCTTGAAATGTGGACCGAAAGTGATATTTGGCTTGTCATATTCCATATTTATTTTTTCTGATTGACTTTCTTGGTCCGAACAACCTATCACCTTGGTTATTTGTTTTCGATATGCAGGTTTTTTTGCTAATTCAACCAACGAAATCAGTATTTTGATCCTATTTATATCATTTTCAACACTAAAACCACCGCCACCTTTGTCTATTTCTTTGGTTAAAACCTCGAAGTCTTTCTTCTCTTACTTATTTGTCTGAGCTGATTTATTATTCATGATCTTACTTACCAGTGAGGGTGTTTTGGTTGTCTTGATTTCCTTAGTTTGGGTCTCAACTTCCTTTGTTTTGAGGTTCAACGAGTTTGCCTCCTTTGTTTTGTTGTTAGACGTTTCAGTCTCTTTCGGGGTAGGCACATATATTTCACCTCTAGGGAGAATTTTCTTCAGTTGAGGAATCGATGCAGGTTTGTTTTTAGACCTCAAGTTATACCTCGCTTGGACCCCAGCTGTCATGGAATTAGACATTTCTTGGCATACAGATAAGTCATTGTTGTTTATATCATCTTCTTCATTTGACGATTGGGGTGTGTTGAATGACCTCTCATAATCTTATTTAGTTACATAGGGCTGAGTGCAGTCATGTCCCAAATTTGTCACGTCTTCCTCAAGTCCCTCGAAATCTTCCAGGTCATTTCCTCCTATAAAATTTTCATTTTTTAAAGGGGTTTGGATTTTCTGATCTTCATTTTTTACCTGCCTTTGTTGAATTTGAGGGTTAGGGTTTCTTCTAAATTCTCTTTTAATGAAAGGATCACTCTTGGATTGGTCTAGCTCCATTCTGGAAATCTTATTCGACAATTCTTTAATTACCCTAGCCATATCATCCATTTTGTCATCTGTAGATCTATTAGATCCCGAGGGTCCTGCTTGTTCCCTAAAATGTTTAGTTTCTCTGTTCCCCGTTTCTATCCTAGCTTTCAACTTACCAGACGCCATCATGTTGGACTTAATCTCTACAACGTCATCCTGCATTCGGGTTAAGGTAGCCCCCCGCCTTTCTCTTAAGAGAAGGGTGAAGTTGGGTTTGAAATCCCCTGCGAAGGTTACTTTGGTTGTAGGTTAGGAGGGTTTGACTTCGGCTGGGATCTTATTATACAGTTTATTAAATCTTTGGATAAATTCCATAACTGTTTCTGAATTCCTTTTCTTTAAAGATCCGAACTTGGTTAGATAATATAAGTGGTCTTTTCTTTCACCCCATTGTCTAAGAAAGGCATCTTCTAAGGCATTGTAAGATAGAATAGACCCTGCGGGTAGGCTTCGAAACCAGGTTCGTACATGTCCTTCGAAAGTTTGGGAAAAAAGCATCGAATACACGTCTTCATGTTCGAGATCTAGGAAATCTGCGAATTGGTCGAAAAAGTTTATATGTTTGGCTGTGGTCAAGTCTCCTTCTCCTATAAACTTAGGTAAGTTTTTTATATAATTTTTGGGAAGTTCATGAAGAGGGCTAGGTAGAACCATAGGCACATATATTGCAGCCACTTTAGCGAAAACTCTGGGAGGAGGGAGAGGCCCTTGGCCTCCTGCTCTTCCTCTTGGAGCCCCACCACATCCTAAAACTCCTCCACCTCCGAAAACCCCTCCACCTCGTCCTCCGGCGGCTGCCATTGGTACTACTAGATAAGGAAAGAGTGTATTGTATAGAGGGTTCTGGAACACTAAAAGTGAATTTTTAACTTCTTCGTGAGATGGGAAGGCCAAAGATGGGTGATCGGAGACGCGAGGAATTGGCTCTTCGGACTTGCAGGAGACATAATCAGGGGATCCCGTGGGTGTGAGATTTGAGTATATAGTATACTCTTCGAGACTGGGTCATGTTGGGAAGTCTGAAAGGAGAGTCGTCGGGATATCAACTGCTGATAAATTTACTGCTGGGCTTTTACCTTTATGTCCGACAGAGGTTTTTGGAAGGATTTCACTTTTAACCACAAAGCTGAGTAAAAATGAATTAGTGGTTTCGAGAGGTGTACTATGTGAATTTTAAGGTTCACAAGCACTTTTGGTCTTGGGATGCAGGTGTTTAAGCTGATAGACTACAGTAGTTAGCTTAAGAGAACCTCTAGCTTTTAGTATTTTTTCAGGATCTGAAATAGGCATGGTCTGCTTGTTCTCTGGGTTTTTTCTGGTATTCCTTTAACTGGATGCCAGCTTACTTATACATAGAGTCACCAAGTGAAAGATAACAAAATCCTTTTAGAAATTTCTCACTCTTTGTTCACTATCAAAGGGTGAAACTTGAAAATATGTTGTTCTTCCTAAGGAAAAGGTTTTGTAACTTCATCCCCGACAATGGCGCCAAAAAGATGTTGTTCTAGAGTCTGTACTTAAGGCTTTAAAAAGTACAGTGTCTAGGCATTCGAAAGTTAGTAAGATGTAAAAAGGAGGAGGGTATACCTTCGGGAAAGGAAGCTAGGGTTGATTTCTAAGCTGTCGTTGCCTAGCTTCCAACTGTTCCTGGATGTTTATATCCCTTTCAATTGAAGCCCATGAACGTTCAAGTTCTACCTAGGTGTTAGCTGTTTTAAGTATGGTATCAAAGAGATTTAAGGTAATATGGGTTTGATCTGTCAAACTGGGTTCAATATTGGGTTGTCTTACAATAGGGACAGTCATAGAGGAACAAAAAATTTGAAGAAATATGAAAGTTTTATGCTGTATCAATTTGATTTTATAAAAGAGAACTTTAGAAATCAATATTTAAAGAAAATTGAAAACTAAAGGCCTTTTTCCGTAACTGTGTTATATCTTGAAATAAATGGTGTATGAATTATGGGAAAAACATTAAGTTGTCTATAGAATAAGGCTCCTATCAAAATAGAATCTCACTCTATAAACAAGAGAAGAAAATAAGATAAGAAATGGTCCGATGAAGCATAAAATATGACAACCTAAAGATTTACAGGTGATGTACCTGCTAGTAGACGATATAGAGGAAAAAATGTAAATAATAGATAGCTAAATATTAATCACTGCAGTAGAAGTTTTACTAAATTGCAATGCAACATTCATCAAATATATATAAGTGAAATAAGAATAAATGTGAAATAACAGAGAGAACAAACTCATAACACAGTAGGAATGGAATTAGGAATCTCCGGATTGCTTTGTATTAAGTCTCGAAAAGAGACAGTCTCTATTACAATTAATCAAAAGGGTCCAGCCATGGTTCCTTCTTCAAAATGTATATTTATACAAATTTTTATGTGCTGGAATCTCAATAGGTCCACAGGTTTTTGGTTACAATCAAAAGGTGTCGAAACGTTTCGTTTCTTTATCTCTGTCCTCATCTGGTACCCAAAACCTACCTCTTCACATGCTCCTTGCAAGTAACGCACTTCTCCACTAGCTATGATATCAACTTAGATGGCTCGACTTGATTATTTGCCTCAAAAATATAGCAGTCTTTCATCAATAGCGACAACTTTCCTTCCACATGTTGATCTTTGGCATTGATAGAGCATAACAACATACTCGGTTTAATTAGCCATTTGTCTATTTGCACTATGTTTGTTTGAGCTATTTGTGTTATTTTGGTTAATTCTCTTTCTTCATTTTCCTTGATATTTAGCATATATTTAGCTGTATTGATTTGACCCAGTATCTCCATGCCACTTTCACCATTGGAACCCAAATAAATCTCACTTAACAAGCCGAAAATTTCTTTGCAAGATTTCCTCAGCTTCGTAGCCTGTTGTTTTCCTTCGAATATATTTTCCTCCCATTCTTTCAACAAGATATTACCCCTGGTCTACTATGTGATGGGAAACATAGAACTATTTCTTGCTTCCCTTCTCGTTGTGGCTATAATAGCCTCCTGGAAATCCACCCGAGCTGCTTCGACATCCCTTTCTTTAAGAGAGAGGTTTTGCAACACCTGATCAATGAGTTGGAAGTTGCTTTGAATTGTTTCTACTTTAACAAGAAAACCATTATGTGCCTCCGATAACCTTTTTTGATCTTTATTGCCTGGGATTGAAATATCCCAATGTCGATTACCTAGCCTTCAACGAATTCTAGTTTGGCCTGAAGCTGGTCTATCAATTCTTCCTGCTAGCTTATCTGAGTCTGACTCATTTGAACCTTCAATTGTGAATGTTCGAGATCGACTTTAAGCCGCTCGATTTCTTTTTGATCTTCTATTCTTGCTTGCTCTAAAGTCTCACTTGTCTGATCTTTAGCAGCAGTCTCTGTTGTAGCTAGTTTAGCCTCCAGTGTCTTGATCAAATGATTTTTTCATTTTAGATGATCTTTTAGAGTCTCGACTGAATATTGGTTCGTTGTGGCGAAAGCACCCAATGTTCCAGCTATTTGCGTCACAAATTCTACTTTCTTCATATTTTTCCCATTAGTTACAACTTTAAATTTCTTAGAAACAACACCTGCCTCTTGGTAGAGTTCTTGTCTCACAACCTCTTTCCTCTTCTTATCAAAGAAGAATTGATTCGGAGGTAGCTCGTCTACTGATATAGGTGTCAATTTTGCACCCACAATCCAACCTGCATCCAGGATCTCCTTTGCAGACTGTAGGGGGGTAATGGAGGCGATGGGATTGCTGACCTATTTAGAATATTTCCCAGGAGTAATGACCGAATTTGACTCGCTTGAAGGACCGGAAGCCTCGGCTTCCTGTTTTGGGCCCCCAACTTGCTCTTCTTTATCCTGTTGTCCTTCTTAGCCGAGCGTTGAACCTTTAGAGCCTATGGATTCTGTTTGTTGCTCCTCTGCTATCATCGGATCTTCACCCTGTAATACTGGAGGAAGGAAAATCCGCCTATTCTCTTGGAATCTGACAACATTAGCCCTCTCTTTGGGTGATAGGGCTTGTATTCGAGCCCAAACTTCATCATAAGATTTCATGCCTCGGAAAATATCATCATGAGGCAAATTCTCGTGCTCAAATCTTTTAAGGCCACAACTGGCTAAATGATTACTCATGACCCTGTGTGGATCGTGTTTCTTGAATTTGATATGAACCAAATTTATATCTTCTAGGGCTACTGCCTCGGCCTTTGCATTCCCAAAGTCTAATAATGAATAGGTGTTTAAATGAATAGGAAAAGGTGGCCATACCTTTTTTGAATACCCTTTCAGTTCTTTACTTATACGGCCAATTACAGTTTGCCTAGCGATCTCATGACAAGCCAGCCTGTCGGGTATAAGTAAGGGTAAAGCATGCAGAGGGATGGAAGCACCGAAAACCCTGATGTATGAGAATTCTTTCTCCACATAACAATAGACCACTCTGCTTAAATTTGCCATGATGCTATCCAATATCCTGGGTGGCGGATTACCGAAGATGGCAACATGCATCGGTACCATCACCCAGTTGAAGATTTCATATACGAAATCCAAATCCTTGTCCTTCCAAATCTTAGAATGGTATACAAGGAATGGCTCAGCATCTGATGGAGCCCAACTCCAATTCATCAAGGGAAAAGGTGTCATGGAACATACTGCGTCCATGAGATATGTGGACATAAAAAATGAAGCAGCTTTCTCGTTCTCTTTCTGCGTCTGATATTTTGTAATCCGATTGGTCAAACTATCAGATAACATTTTGGCCCAATCGAAAGAAGAGCCTTCTGCTACTGAGTATATCAAGGGCACCCATTGGAGGAAAAAATGCGTGGTGTCTTCCCTCCCGTACAATCTATAGGTCATCATCGCTACGTATTTGAACTGTGGTTCTAAAGAAGATATGGAATAAATTCCATTGTTGTCTTCCTTGAACTTCACTGGGTGTGAGAGACAATCCTTAATCAAATCAGATAAACATTTCGTGTATTTCTCGCATTCCTTATATTTAAAACCATCTGGAAACTCTGCATTGTATAAGAAGTTTGACGTGGGTGGTAATTTGTACATAACCTATAAGCTTTATGGTCTGAAGGTCCCAACGGTGACCCCCTGCTCGCTGATGATGGTTCTGGTAGGGATGTCTACATGATCTAGCACCCATCGGATCATGTCATAGTAAGGTAGAAGACGTGTCCGTGCCGCTACTTTGTTCATCTCTTCCTGGATGATGGTCTTGTATTTGGTAGTCATGTCATCTGTTTCATTGTCACTGGAATCGTCCGAGTAGTTCACCAACTATGATTGCAACACCTCTGAGACGTATGACCAGGTTCATTTAGAATCAACGCTTCGAGGTGAAGTATCCGAAATATTATCAGAACCTTGTCTTGAAACCTCAACACTTGCCTTGGATGATTTTCACGGGGCCATGACAGGGGATTGTAACTTAGCTCTTCAGCAATAAAAATGTGTATACATATATAAGTTAGCTTACTGAGAAAAAATTCTCTGTGCGGGATAGAAATGAACTTTAAGAATAACAAGAAGCAAAAGATCTATATCTTCGACCATTTAACATATCGATGTCCTTATGGACAGAATGGTCCAATCATAATTAGATAGAGATTTTGGCAATAAAAACCATGTCCTTACTTTGTTGTTTCACCTTATTTCCAATTAATGCCATAAAATTCGACGGTTCGTGGCACAAGCTAGCACAAGAAACATTTGAAATTACCTTGTAAACTATGCATTATAATCATTTGCATTAAACATTGATTAGGCTGGCTTGGCTTTCTCAATCAGGATTTAAATCAATCTTTCGGCGTTCATTGTATTAGGACTTTTAACTCCAACCTTTCGAGCCTCTAAAACCCAAGACTGCGATGATTAGATTTAATTAAGTAACGACATAACTAATATTAAGTGTTTTAATTAATTATGCTTTCATTTATATCACGGCTTTACGGCTCAGAACTTTAAAGGTATTGTTTCTGGGAGGAAAGTATGCTAAATCGTGAAATCCCGAGGAGCTTAAATCATGGTCAAGACTAATCAACCTTGACTCTAACCTGAGTTACTTAGGTAAAATTTTTGTGGCTTCATCTTTCGTAGTTTTAGTGGTAATTTTTTAGGAGGGAGTGAATGCCGAGACATGAAATCCCGACAACATTTGACTGGGATTTACATGGTCCCACTCTTAGTTTTCACCTGAGGTAAGATTTTGAAACTTTTTGTGACCTCGCACATCGGGGTTTGTAAATATTGTGACTTGTAACTCCCGAAAAGATATTTTCCGAGGTATGAAGAGCAACAACCTTCGTTTAATGATAAAAGTGGTAACTCATGAAACATCACATCTCCTGGTATTTCGCATGTCAATACTACTGAGATTTTCAGTAGGTGAATGTCACAAAGTGAAAAAGAACTTAAGAACCAACATTTGACCTTTAAAACAGATTTGAACCAAAATGAAAAAGGCGGCACCAACAGAAGCTATACTCAATTTGACAAGAGAGTTTGGGGCGATTGCAGAGTTTTTAGAGTAAAAATAGAACCAAAATTTCCATTTTAAGCAAGGCATCTAAAGATGTCCCTCTTTGAATATATAATGGTTATTGACAAGGAGCATTAAAGATTGCCCAGGGTATCTTCAAAGTTTCAAATTCCAACAAAATTTTACCAGCAGAACTTTCCTGTTGAGATGCACCTTGAAGCTCTTATGAAGGAATGAAGATACTAATGCATCTTGGAATCATGGGACAGTTGGTCATAATTGTTGTTATTTCAACAAATTATGGTCTAATGATGAATGGAATGAGTGCTACACCATTTATATACTACTGCAGGGAAAACACATAAGATGTGATGAGAAATTGAAAATTAACAGAGACGAGAAAGATACATGCTCTGTGTAATGAGTTGGCATAAACTGAACGAACATAAGAGAAGGGGTGTGCATATAATAATGCTACTGGAATGGCAACCATAGAAAGGGAAACAAAACTAGAGTAGCGTGAAATTGAGTAATCTTCCATCAATAGATTTGCATTGATGAATATTTTTTGATATATAAGCTATGGGATGAGAATGTCCTGTCTTTTTGGGTGAAGATCTAATATCAATTCACTTCTCTATCTTTGATCGAGTAGTTAGAGAACATCGATGGTAACTAAAGATGTGAAATTCAATCTTAAAGTAAATTCCAAGAGGTTTTCCAGGAAAGAATATTGTAATCAATAAAGATCCCTAAATCAATGATCTATTTTGATTGCAAATGACATAATTGACAAATAGTTTGATGAACGATCCCATATTTAGTGTCAAAGTATTCACATGATTCCTGGGAATAGTTAAACATTCGAGAGGACAAAATTCAAGTTTCCAGGTGGAAGATTTTTAAGAGGATAAAGGTCACATATTTTGGGCATAAAATCAACATGCTATCCGAGTCTATAATGTTTATGCAACCTGTATAACATTAGGTAGTGCTGGTCAGAATTCAAAGTATAATTGTCTGCCAGATTTTTTGGAATCTTTTCAGGATCTAAAGTCAAATATTTGCAGGTGGCTCGAGACACCTAGAAGTAGTTCCAGATTTATATCAACAACTTCTAGCATCCTCAACAGCTCGAGGGAACTATTGCAACCAATTTTAGATTTATTTTTATTTTAATTGATTTTCTTTCCATTAAATGAGGAAGATATTGTTGTTATTTTTGTTATTTAAACAAATACTTTGTAATTAAAAGTGGTTGGACTCTTTTTGAGAAAAGAGGACTATTGTACTGTATATCAAGACTTGTTTATTCCTTTGAAGTTAATGCAAAAGTTTCCTCTTTATGAAATTTGAGATTCATCACAGTATTTATGTTCAGTATGTGTTTCTTGTATATCATTTCCATGATTATGTTTTTTCTGCTAGCATTGTCTGAGAGCAAGTGGTAGGAATTCATTGATGCTCCTTTCACACTGATTATGCTTGTTATGTGTTAATGGTTACTTTTATAGAATTCATATTCATTTGATGCTCTGTTTAGTAATTAATCTCTGTGTCCTTTATTCTAAAGATGCACTAGAGATTCATCCACTGATTGATTCACATAGTGTAGTGGTATTTATTCTCCTTTCCATATCTCATTTTAGATCATTTATTTTTTGAGCATAGCACCTATTTTGCCTCAAATATATAGGAAGAAACCAGCCAGTTGTTGACTATGAAAACATTAAAATTCATGACTTGACTCCATTTCCCAATGGCACCTTTTCCTTTCTTGTCCTACCAACCTTCATTAAAAAAACAAACCATGTTCTTATCATAAATATGACCTTCTGAGTGTTACTGTTGAATATCTTTGAGTGTGAAATCCTTTGGCTATTGAGAGATCCCTCTCTAATTGTCTAAGGTTAGAATACAGTCTAAAGTAGGTTGAAATGGTTACCTTTGGGATTTCCTACAAAAACCATAGGAAAATCACAGAGTGATAACATCTTGGCATCGTTGTCGTGGAGAAGATGGTGACATCTTCTTCGGAAAGAAACAACATTGTTGCAGCTCTAATATCTGAAGGCAAACATAAATCATACATCATTGGTTGTGACATTTTCCTTGGTGACTCCATCTTCACGAATCCATATTTTAGAAAATTTCATGACGACTTCATTGTTCAAGGAGCTCAGAGTATGAACAGTTTCTTGGTTTCAGAATGGAAATCTTCACTTTCGGTCCAGGTACTTCATCAAACAAAACAACAAGGTTGGTGGTAGACCTTGTTTATTTTCAACATTTCAGAAATTAGATTGATATGTCTCCTAAGCATTATTGGTGTGAAGATATTTGTTCTTCATTATTATCTTATTTGAATTCCTCTCATATCTTTAGTCAAGAGGATAAGTTAGAATGTTCACAAAATCTTATTATGGAACTTGAGATAGAACAAGAAACACAAAGGATATCTGAAGATTCATCTCCTTTTGAAGATTTTTCTGACCAACAACAAGAAAAATATGAATCAAAGACATATGAAGCATTATTAACTCATTCAGAACAATATAAAAGAGGGTATGAGGCTGGAATGGCTCACTGTTACAAGCACTATGATCTCAGGCCTGAGGTTACTATTCCAAAGTTCATCCCACCAATAGAAAATGAATCTTCAGTTAGTAAACAATCCTCATGTCGAAATAAATATGTCGTTCAATTTTTTTTTATGACATAGACAATGTGAACAGTCATAAAGAACCATTTAAAGATGATCTCATTGTTGGTCATAAAGAAGTGATAGTTGTTTATGGTCTCAAGGATCCTTTTGCAGCTCTGCTGGAATCTTCAATCGAAATGAGCTATGCAATGTTTGAACATGATGATAGTTTCAAATGGTGGAATGACTTGTCATATTTAAGTTTTGACTTTATGACTGGAGGAGTTGAAAGAAAGCTGCAGTCAAGAAACCATTTGCTTGAATGGATTCATTAGAAACATGAGATTACTTGATTTGGCATTTGTGCTTATTAAAGTAGGGTAGGTAGGAGTATGAATAATCTTGGCTCTACGAGCATTTTTTTCAACAATCAACAATTTTCATTTTCATCTTAGTTTCCATATTTTAGTTTGGAGCATATACAGTTTTGGGTTTTCAGTGGATACAGGTGACGGGTCAGATCATAGTTTTCAATGGTTCGAGATCAACCCAATGAACAAACACTTAGTCTATGTGTTATTTGTTGTCTCGTAGGGAGGACAACATCCCCATATGGAGACAATGTTTTCACCCTATAAATTTCAAGCAATTTATAGGTGATTTGGTAGTGCTGAGGGGTTTTGCTCATTTGGTAGCACCGAGGGGTTTCTCTCATTTGGTAGAAATAGTTTATTCAATGGGTAAAAATATGGAAAATGGGCTAAATTTTTATAATTTGGACATAATTTTATTATTGTGGAGAAATAAAAATGTTGGTTTTTAAACCAATTTTGGGCTTTTTATAGTTAACATAAAGTTCTCAGGCCTATCACATGGTATTTTTTTTTGTTGTTGTTTTGTTTATCAAAATTATTGGCACAAGGGGCTAATTTCCATGTCCACAAGCTGTCGAGAACCTACACATCAACACACATCAAAAATCAAAGAAAAGCGCCCAAGCACCAAGCCACCAAGGAGAAGTCTACTATGTGTTAAACACATCAATGTATTATGAAACCTTTGCCATATTTAAACACATGTTATGTTCTTTTTCCGACTCATGTGGGATATTTCCCCATTATAAAACTCAACGCAGGATTCAAAGCATGGTAACCTGGAGGTAACGTTGGATTAACTGTCGAAGTCCTCT
The DNA here is from genome assembly GCA_009831015.1 of Picea engelmannii. Lineage (NCBI taxonomy): Eukaryota > Viridiplantae > Streptophyta > Pinopsida > Pinales > Pinaceae > Picea > Picea engelmannii. The sequence continues at coordinate 289,171 of ML812239.1, forward strand.
GGGTATTAATAGGGGCAAGTATAGTTGCAGGTATTCCGGTTTGAACACCCGTAGTGTTTGCAAGATGAGCCATCTCAGGAGGTAAAACAAAATGATAATTTGTAGTCGCTGGTGTAATTTCTGACTCAGGAGACTCAGGAGACTCAGGACCAAGCAAAACTCGTCGAAAATCACCTGACCAAGAAGGACCTTGGCCTACTACACCATGAGAAGGCCCAGCGATTGATTCAGGAGGAGGGAGATCGTCACTGGAAAGATGAAATCATCCACCAGGCCTTTCACCACGACGAGTGCGATAATCCTCTATAGAATCGTGAATTCGAAATTCAGCGAGAGGATCAGCAGGGTCTACTTGTGGTGGTGGTGTAAAGACTTCCGGGACGTCACTTACATCCACGTGTGTTAAAGGCACAAGAGGGATTTCTCTTGGACGAGGAGAGTCCTCAGGAGTACCCTCAGGTGTTGTTGTGGGCAATGGTTCGGAAGCTTCTGGATGTTCCGGAGACAAACCTTGCATCCTACGCGAACGTCGTGGAGGAGCAATTGTAAACAAGTAACAAAATCCCCAACGATAATCCTATAGTTGACTACGAGAAACAAACAGCACACCCTAATAAACAAAAATCTAGAAGCAATCACCAAGCAAACAAAACCTTCTAATTCCGAAGCCACTAGTTGGTGATGAAATCCAACATCGCAACGACGAGACGAGAAGGGGCGGGGCTACGGTGGAAAAGTTACGTTGACGACCTGCTTAACAGACTTACGCCCTGGTGCAAGCTTCCACACAGTAATTGTGGATTTACCCTCCAAGGAGCCTGAGTGAGTTTGATCAACATCGATTCCAGGTACCGTGAAGACTTTCCCCTTCACAGTCACCTTGGGTAAGTACCTAGAGAGAAAGACCACTAAGGTTACCATAGACAACAGTACTGCCTGGGGAAACAGTCGTCAGTCCGATCCACACACAAGGGCAGGGTATCGAGCCCGAAATCAACTCAAAGGCTTCCACTCAGAATTGTGGGTATACCTCAGAGTGACCCCCATAATACGTGCAATCTCTACACTGATGTCAACACAGCAGGTTAGTATCTCTGCCAACACCAATGTGACCTAATGCTTGACCCTTGTGTTAGAAGGGCTTCCCAGGACAATATGCGGCCAATGGAATTTTACA
>ML812240.1:28916-47602 GCA_009831015.1 Picea engelmannii
AGCACTTTCTCTTAGATTGTCCAGCCTATACCCATATTAGATCTCATTTTCAAAATATTGATCACACTACCAACCTTCCTAACCTCTTAACTCAACAAAAGTATGGTGATCTTGGAAAGCTTATCTTAATGTTTTTCAAGCATAGAAACAAAATTCTAAAGAATCACAAGTAATCACTTACCCTCTTAAGATCCGATAGACCAATTAGGTCTTAATGAACGTTAATCATCATCATCAACTAAATTATAATAAATTTATTTATTTAAAAAAAAAGGATTTGAAAATAAAACATTTAAAAATATAAATTCAAAATGTTTTAGAAATAAGCTTTAAGCTATCTTCAATCATACTCCAAAATTATATTTTAAAATTATACATTAAAATAAATGACTTAAAAATATTCAAATATGAAAGTTAATTATGAAATAAAAATATCAAATTATAAATTTAACTAAAAGATTTTATACATATTGTTAATTTTATAATTTATTAAAAATAGANAAAAAAAAAAACAAAAAAAAAAAACATATATATATATATATATAGTTTTGAGTTCATTTTCAAAGCATTTTGTATTTATTTATTTTTTATTTTGTATTTTCAAAATATTTTGTATTTTTTTAAATATTTTTAGAAGGTGGTAAAATTTATTATAATTTAGTTGTTAATGGGCATTAAGTATGTAAATAGAGCTTGACTCATGAGTGTTATTTAATAAAAATCGCACCATCTTGATTCTTGAGGGGGTAGACTTTTTTTCTTTTTTTTGGTAAGGTGTTTAACTCAATATTAATAGAGTACAAAAAAGATTACATATAGTGTTATTTGACGTCTCCCAAAAAGGAAATCAACCCTGAGACACTTTTGCAAAGACGTCACCATATGGACTAAACCAAGCATATAAAGTCTTTTAAAACTATAGTAAGATAACACCACAAGTGCATCAAATAGACCTACAAAATATAACAGATAGACAACTACAGACATAGCAAGATTGACATGTAGCAGAATTAAGGTGAACTGGGTTTAGAGGGGCCTGGATGAGCAGAAATCTCGAGCCCTTTGTCTTTGCCTGAAAGCTTCTAGCAAGACAATCAGATTGGAGTTGGTCCCATGTGAATCAGAAGTTCTCGTGACCTCCACCATTCCTTCCTCTTTATTTGGTTCATAGTCCGTAACCTTGAAACTCAAACCAAAGACTGTTGATTAATTGGGTTGGTTGTCATTGATGTCAACCCTTGAAGAAAGTCTGGTAGCGAATTTCAGTAGCACAAAGGTTTGGGTAATAGACCCAAGTTTGTTTGATGTATAATGGGATGAGTTTTCACATATTTGCAGGTGAGACTATTCTAGATAGATAGTACATGTCATGTCATTTATGGTGGTATGTAGAACGTCACATAACTTCTCGCGGTTAGAGAGTTATGGCCATATGAAGTTGGAGAACCCTCATGAGTCATCTAGAAGCCCCAAAAGGTCAAAGTAGTCAAAGTGCTTGCAAATAAAAAATTATTTAAATAATAAAGTGAAGTGACAAAGTTAAAGAAGATTATTTAAATAATAAAAAAATGTGACAAAGTCAAAGAGGATTATTTAAATAATAAAGTGAAGTGATAAAGTCAAGGAGGATTATTTAAATAATAAAGTAAATGGAGAACTTTCTAATTATGGAAAATGGTTATAAGAAGGTTAACCCTAAAATGAGAAAAATGGGTTAAGTGGTCAAGTGGCTATTGAATACATATACAAGTGGCAAATTGGACAAAGTTAGACATAGGTGACTATGTGGACAAAGTAACCTAGAAGATGTTTCTAAGGAAGCTACTTGGAGAGTATAATTAAGAGGCAAGGCTCTCTCATTTTGATCACACTTGAACATATTGAATATCTACAGGTGACCGAGGTAACCAAAGGATATCTAAGTCGAATTTCAGAAGGAAGGTGAAGTAAAGAAGGCTGAAATTCAAGGGAGGATAAATTATTTTGACGATGTTTTCTAAGATATGTTATTTACAGGTCATCTCGCCATTTTCGCAATAACTTTTTTTTCTAAAATGATTCAAACCGTGAAATTGGGAGGCCATTGAGGAAACATATCCAAGTAGTTGTGGTACAAATTTCAGCTTATGGATCGTTGTATATTTGGAGTTACACTCCGTGGAAAATAGAGTTTGTGGCTAGTCCTGAAACTAGTCTAAAACATGTGTTTCGGGTAAAAAAGTCATAACTTCTTTATAATAGATCCAAATTCAGTAAGACCAAATGTGTTGGTTAGAGTACAATCTGTAGTATTTTGTGTACAATTTTCAAATCCATACAACAAATATTCCGTGCGGGGCACGCTCTACAAGTTCGTTCTTTATAATAAGCCAGAATTCAACAAGGTATGTCATTTTTGCTATAACTCATTTTCTGAGAGGTTCCAAGTAGTGACACCTAGAGGAATTGTATAAAACACACTGAAGAACGTTGCATATTATTTTCAGATCTTTATTCATTACAGGTACATAGTTATGATTATTTCAAGTTAGGGTTGTTGACTAATCCAAAACTAGTCATGTGAGACTAAAGTAAAGTTGGATGAAAATATTAGTCTCTTGTTGTTAAAGTTAAGGAAGGTTTACATGTTGAGGTACAGGTTGGTGCATGGTTGATGCACTTGTTTATGGTACAAGTTGATTACAAGTTGTTTGGTACAGGTTGGTGCATGGTTGATGCACTTGTTTATGGTACAGGTTGATTACAGGTTGATGCATGGTTCAGGTTATTGGTACATGTTGTTTGGTGCAGGTTGATTGGTACAGGTTTACAACAGTATATCTCACAGTGATAGTGTGACATTGGTTCCATCATTCTACTTATACTTCAGGGCGGTTGGATGGGGAAAAATTACAGGTGGTTGTAGCCACCTTCCGGTTGTAGCTGGAGAACATAGGGGGTTGTAGCCTCCTTCTGGTTGTAGTCAGAGAATTGGGGAGTTGGAGCTTCCCTCAAGTTGTAGCCTAAGAAACTAGGGGGTTGGAGCCTCCTTCTAGTTGCAGCTGGAAAACAAAGGAAGTTGGTGCTTCCAATGAATGTAATTCTTTAAGACATATAAGGAAAAGCACCGTGGTTTTCTCTCGCTTTAGGTTTCCATGTAAAAACACTGGTGTATTGTGTATGTGTATGATTGTTCATTTGTTCATTGTTTATTTACTCTACAAATATTGAATGATAATGATACATTGATATAACACTTGCATTATATGGTTAAAAAGGATTCATTGCTCTATTATTGATTCACCCCCCCTCTCAGTAATCCAACAATTGGTATCAGAGCAGGTTCCTTCAGAAATTAGTTTAACCACTGAAAGATAGATCATGGAGAGCAACAACATGTATAAAAATGGAATACCACAGTTTGATGGACAGAAGTATGCATTTTAGAGCATAAGGATGAAGACATATATACATGCACGGGGATTTGAAATTTGGCAATCAATTGTAGATGGATACACAGCACCAGCAGTTCCGTCGAGAAATGACAAAGCAATGAAACTCGGTTAAAATAATTCCAAAGCCACAAATGCACTTATAAATGGTCTTGGAGAATCGGTATTCACGAAAGTTGCACATTGTAAATCCATTAAAGAGATTTGGGACAAACTTCGAAATATTTATGAAGAAGATTCAAAAGTCAAAGCAACAAAGCTTCAAACTTACAGAGGTCAGTTCGAACAACTAAAGATGAAGGAAGATGAGAACATTGCAACTTACTTTTTACGAGTCGATAAAACAGTAAACGCAAACTTTGGATTGGGAGAAGAAATCAAAGAAACTGTAATTGTTCAAAAGGTACTAAGATCTCTTCTTATGAGATTTGACCCTAAGATAACAACACTAGAAGAAAGAGCATATTTAAACTCAATAAGCATGGATGAACTACATGGAATCTTAACAGCATATGAAATGAAAACTGAACAGGAAAATCTAGATATAAAAGAAGCAGCCTTCAAAGCATCCAAAAGGTCAAAGCAAAAGGAAAAGAAAAAAGAAAAACAACATAGCAGCAGTAGTGACATCTCGAAAGATGATGAAGAAGTGGCCAACTTTGTAAGAAGATTGAGCAAGGGAACCAACAACCGGTATAGAGGTAAGCTTCATTTGATTTGTTTTAATTGTGATGGTATTGGTCATTTTGCTAACAAATGTCCTCATAAGAAAAAGAGAAATGATGAAGGTTACTCAAATAACAAACAAACATATAAAGACAAAAGAACCACAAAGAAAGTTTTCAAGAAAATTTTGTGCACCAAAGAAGACATATCATCATCAGATGAAGATGAAGTCAGTGACAGTGAGACAAAAAGAGTTATATTCATGGCAGTAGAAGACTCTGATAAAGAAGACTCTGAAGAAGAATATGAAGAGGTTGAAGAAGAATATGAAGAGGCATAAGTTGACTACCGAGAAGAATTATTGTGTGTCATAGAAGTTATCAGAAGAGAAAAGAAGAAAAACAAGAAACTACAAGCAAAACTAGACAAGAAAGAAGACACTCAGGAACTAGAACAAATGATCACAAATTTGAAGGTTCAAATTGAAGAAGATAAAATAATTGAAGAAGTACTCAAAGAACAGCTAGAAGGAAGAGACATGATCATTGGAAATTTGGAAGCAGAAATTGTCACATTAAGAAATGATCTTCAAAAGAAAAATATGCAGAACAACTCAAAAGTTTTGAATGACATTATCAACAGTCAAAAGCCTCATCATGACAAGTTCGGAATTGGATACAATCAGACAGAAAAGGGATCAAGCTCCAAAACAAAAGAACAAGAGGCATATCCAAAAAGTTATGCAGAAACAATCAAAGAGGATAGGAAGGTCTTCAAAGAAAATTACAGGGACACTCCTCCACTGAGAAGATTCAGATTTCATAATCAACGACTGACAGAAATAGATAGGCCTCGGGAAGAAGAAGGATTCATAAGAGTACCTCCTTTCAAAAGATCTTCAACTCCCAGGTATCAAACTATCTTTTTTGGTTTAAGTTATGCAGGTAATAATTTTGGACATAAAGTTGTGAATTGCAGAGCTAACAACATGAACATAAACAACTTTGAAAGTCATACACAAAAGGGTTATCCAAGAAGGCCTAGTGAAACACAGAGAAGAAGTTACAATAGGTTTGAATCTTTAAGTATTGAAGTGGAATGCTACAAATGTAACAACTTTGGACATGTGGCCAAAGATTGCATAATGATAGTCCCTCTTAGAGAACCACAACAGAACAACAAGAGTCACAAACAGGAACCTCAGAAAAGGATATGGATAAGAAAGCAAAATCAATATAACAATGAAGAATGCACACTCGCTCTACAAGCTAAGTAGAAGAAATGTGGTTGGTATGTTGACAGTGGTTGTTCAAAACACATGACAACTGATAAAGACAGGTTTCTTACATTAAGAAAGGAAAGAGATGGATCAATATCCTTCGGAAATGATGATTCAACTAAAATCATTGGAAAAGGCACAGTCATAATTGGGAACAAGAATACCAAGGAAGAAAATGTTTTGCTAGTAGAAGATATGAAACATAATCTTCTAAGTGTGATTCAAATGTGTGACCAAGGTCATAAAGTTACTTTCGATTCACAAAAGTGCGAGATAAGAAAAGAAGGTTCAGGAAAATTGATTGCAACAACTGCGAGAACTTCAAGCAACATATATGTATTAAGTGAAATTGGAAATGAAAAGTGTTGCATAGGAAAGGAAGATGAAAGTTGGCTATGGCACAGAAGAATGGGTCACATACATTTTGATAACCTTGTCAAAATCAACACAAGGGAAGCAGTTAGAGAAATGCCCCAGATCACGAAACCAACCAACACTTTATGCAAGCATTGTCAACAAGGAAAACAAACAAAGACCAGGTTTAAATCAAAAGAATATTCAACGACAAGACCACTGGAAATTGTGCATAATGATCTAGTTGGACCAACTACAACAAAGGTTTTAAAAGGTGAGAAATATTTTATGTTATTGGTTGATGATTATACAAGAATGAGTGCAGTTTGTTTTCTCAGGAATAAGTCAGAAGCTTTTGAAAACTTCAAGGTCTATAAGGAAATGGTTGAAAATGAAATGGATTCAAAAATGAAATGCTTGAGATCTGATAATGGAGGAGAGTTCATTTCAAAGGAATTTATGGACTACTATAGCAGGCATGGAATAAAAAGACAATTCTCCGTTGCTAGGACACCTCAACAGAATAGAGTTATTGGAAGAAAGAACAAGACAATACAAGAAATGGCTCGAACAATGTTAATAGATTCCAAATTGACATATATCTTTTGGACATAGGCAGTGCATACAACAATTCACATTCAAAACAAAGTAATGCTCATAAACAACACTGACAAAACTCCCTACGAGCCATGGAAAGGAAGACCAGCAAATGTGAAGCACTTCAGAGTTTTTGGAAGCAAATGCTATATCAAAAGAGAAGATGGCAGAATGAGAAATTTTGACTCTCGTGTGGACAAAGGAGTACTTGTTGGTTACTCAAGTACAAGGAAATCATACAAGTGTTACAACCTGAGATCGAACAAAGTTGTGGAAATCATCAACATAACAATTGATGAAACAGGTAGACAAGAATTAAAGGAAGAAGAAAATGAATCAATAGAACAACTTTACGAAGAAGAAGTAGAAGATGAAAAAAAGTTAGAAGGGGAAGATGAAGAGGATACGACAGAAGCAGAAGAGCAAGTTCAACAAGTGCCTCCAAAGACACCTAGCAGATGAGTATAGAAGAATCACCTTCCAGATCAGATTATCGGAAACAAAGATGCAGGAATTGAGACTAGAAGAAGAATACGTTCACCAGAACAAACACACCTAGCACGCTTATCTACGATTGAACCAACCTGTTTTGAAGAGGCTAGCAAGGATGAATTTTGGAATAAGGCCATGGATGAAGAATTGGATCAAATAGAGAAAAATGGCACTTGGGAATTGGTTCCAAGACCAAAGGATAAGAATGTGATAGACATAAAGTGGGTATACAGGAATAAATTGAATGAAGATGGACAGGTTACAAGGAACAAAGCTAGATTGGTATGTAAAGGATATGCACAGGTTGAAGGAATCGAATTTAAAGAGACATTTGCCCCAGTTGCCAGAATGGAAGCAATCCGATTGCTTTTAGCTTATGCATGCTCCAAAAATATTAAAGTGTATCAGATTGACGTAAAATCAACTTTTCTGAATGGGGAACTTGAAGAAGAAGTCTACATTGAACAACCAGAAGGATTTTAGTTGTTAAAGAACGCAAATTATGTGTGTAAATTAAAGAAGGCCTTGTATGGTCGAAAACATGCTCCTAGAGCATAGTACTCTAGACTGGATAAATATCTACAACAAACAGGGTTCAGAAAAGAAAGTGCAGACAACAACCTCTACATCAAGGTAACTCAAGATAGTATTTTATTAATTGTAGTTTATGTTGATGATATCATTTTTGGAAGTATTGATGACAAGTTAAGCCATAAATTTGCAAAGGACATGCAGAATGAATTCGAAACGTCATTACTTGGAAAATTATCTTTCTTTCTGGGTCTTCAGATACGTTAAAGCAACCAAGGAATTTTTATTTCTCAAACCAAGTATATTAGATAAATGTTAAAGAGGTTTGGAATGGAAGATTGCAAACCAGTTATCACTCCCATGCAAACCAGTTGCAAGTTGAGCAAAGATGATGATTCAAAGTCTAAATATCATAGGCAATACATGTCAATGATTGGTAGCCTACTATATGTGACAACATCTAGACTAGATGTAATGCAGGCAGTTGGACAGGTGGTAGGATTTCAAGCAGCACCAAAGAAATCACATGTATTAGTTGTGAAGAGGATTTTAAGATATCTCAAAGGAACATAAGAGTTTGGATTATGGTATCCAAAAGGAAAGGATCTATCACTTATTGCCTACACAGATGCAGATTAGGCAGGTTGCATTGATGATCGACAAGGCATAGTATATTGTAACAACAACATGTTGTACACAGGTTTTATGAATGAAACAAACTCTGACAGATATACAGGTTGAGTATGATGAGCCCATTCCAATCTACTGTGATAATACAAGCGCCATCAGTATCTCAAAGAACCCGGTGATGAACTCCAAGACGAATCACATTCCAATCAAGTATCACTTTCTATGGGAACAGGTTGCAGAAAAGAACATCGGAGTTGAATATGTGGGCAGAAAAGAACAAGTGGCATACATCTTTACAAAACCGCTTCCACGAGAAGCCTTTGAGTATCTTCACCAGAGACTCGGAGTTATTTCTACTCCAAAATGAATGATTTTGAATACTTATCTTATATGTCTTAGATGTACACGAGGAAGCACCATAAAGAGGACATTTTAGGTTGGGAGATCAGACGAGTTAGTCAGGGGTAGCAACCTCGAATGGAAAGATACATTTTCCATTGATGACAAATGGGGAGAGATTTATCGGATGCAAAGGACATAGGCATGGTTCTAGGGGGAGCATTGGTCACAGAGATGCAGAGATGCAGACATGGTTCTAGGGGGAGCATGAGTCATATGATTTCAGTATTGCATCGGAGTGTTGTCATCAATGCCAATGGGGGAGATTGTTGATTAATTAGGTTGGCTTTCATTGATGTCAACCCTTGAAGAAAGTTTGGTAGCGAATTCTGGTAGCACAAAGGTTTAGGTAATGGACCCAAGTTTGTTTGATGTATAATGGTATGGGTTTTGATATATTTGCGGGTAAGACTATTTTAGATGGATAGTACATGGCATGCCATTTATGGTGGTATGTGGAACGTCACATAACTCCCCACGGTTAGAGAGTTATGGCCATGTGAAGTTGGAGAACCCTCATGAGTCATCTAGAAGCCCCAAAAGGTCAAAGTAGTCAAAGTGCTTGCAAAGAAGAGATTATTTAAATAATAAAGTGAAGTGACAAAGTTAGAGAGGATTATTTAAATAATAAAGTGAAGTGACAAAGTCAAAGAGGATTATTTAAATAATAAAGTGAAGTGAAAAAGTCGAGGATTATTTAAATAATAAAGTAAATGGAGAACTTTCTAATTATGGAAAGTGGTTATAAGAAGGTTAACCCTAAAATGAGGAAAATGGGTTAAGTGGTTAAGTGGCTATTGGATACATGGACAAGTGATTGGGCAAAGTTTGACATAGGTGACTATGTGGACAAAGTGGCTATGTGGGCAAAGTGACCTAGAAGATGCTTCTAAGGAAGCTACTTGGAGAGTATAATTAAGAGGCAAGGCTCTCTCATTTTGATCACACTTGAGCATATTGAATATCTACAGGTGACTGAGGTAACCAAAGGATATCTAAGCCGAATTTCAAAGGGAAGGTGAAGTAAATAAGGCCGAAATTCAAGGGAGGATATATTCTTTTGATGATGTTTTCTAAGTTATGTTATTTACAGGTATCTCACCATTTTCGCAATAACTTTTTTTCTAGAATGATCCAGACCGTGAAATTGGGAGGCCATTGAGGAAAGATATCCAAGTAGTTGTGGTACGAATTTCATCTTGTGGGTCGTTATATTTTTGGAGTTACACTCTGTGGAAAATAGAGTTTGTGGCTAGTCCTGAAACTAGTCTAAAACATGTGTTTCAGGTAAAAACATCATAACTTTTTCATAACAGATCCAAATTTAGTAAGACCAAATGTGTTGATTAGAGTACAGTCTATAGTACTCTGTGTACAATTTTTAGATCCATACAAAAAATATTATGTGCGAGGCACGCTCTACAAGTTTGCTCTCTAGAATAAGCCAGAATTCAATAAGGTATGTCATTTTTGCTATAACTCATTTTCTGAGAGGTTCCAAGTAGTGACACCCGGAGGAATTACATAAAACACACTGAAGAACATTGTGTACTATTTTCATATATTTATTCATTACATGTACATAGTTATGATTATTTCATTTGAGGGTTGTTGACTAATCCAAAATTAGTCATGTGAGACTAAAGTAAAGTTTGATGAAAATTCTAGTCTCTTGTTGTTAAAGTTAAGGAAGGTTTGCAGGTTGAGGTACAGGTTGGTGCATGGTTTATGCACTTGTTTATGGTACAATTCGATTACAGGTTGTTTGGTACAAGTTAGTGCATGGTTGATGCATTTGTTTATGGTACAGGTTGATTACAAGTTGAGGTACAAGTTGATGCATGGTTCAGGTTATTGGTACAGGTCGTTTGGTGCATGTTGATTGGTACATGTTTACAACAATATATATCACAGTTATAGTGTGATAGTGGTTCCATCATTCTACTTATACGTCAGGGCGGTTGGATGGGGCATGGACAAGTGGTTGTAGCCACCTTCCGGTTGTAGCCGGAGAACATAGGGGGTTGTAGCCTCCTTCTAGTTGTAGCTAGAGAATTGGGGAGTTGGAGCTTACCTCAGGTTGTAGCCTGATAAACTAGGGGGTTGGAGCCTCTTTCCAGTTGCATCTAGAAAACAAAGGAATTTGGTGCTTCCAATGAATGTAATTCTTCAATACATATAAGAAAAATCATTATGTGGTTTTCTCCCACTTTGGGTTTCCACGTAAAAACATTGGTGTACTGTGTATGTGTATGATTGTTCATTTGTTCATTGTTTATTTACTCTGTAAATATTGGATGATAATGCTACATTGATATAACACTTGCATTATATCGTTAAAAAAGATTATATTGCTCTATTATTGATTCACCCCGCTCTCAGTAATCCAACAAAGACAACTATGCTTGGCATAGTGAACTTGGCTTCCAATATTTGCAATATATCATGAGTTTTTGGCTCTTAGTGCCCCTGATTCTTCAATGTGATTGATCCAGATGGATGTCGGTGGCCTCCCATCTATTCCAACTGGTTCATTTTGGCAGTTTGTTTTCGAGTCCCTGACTTGCGAGGCCATTTTGAGGCCCTAAATAATGTTTTTAGTGCTCGCCACAGTCAAAATTGACCTTTGATATATAACAAAAAAATGTGTATTTCTCAGATAGACCTTTCCAATGAGCTATCATGCGCCTAAAACAGAGATCGTATGCAAAAGTTATGACCCCAGGAAGTTGATGTACTAACTTACCCAGACGGGGGCCACATGACTTTTGGCGCTTTATCTCCTAGGGTTAGGTTTTTGGATGTACAGGGTTTTTGACATTCCTGTTTATTGTAAAAAGGCCTTCAAAGCCTCATTGTAGTGATCTTATGGCGAATGAGCACAATCGTCACATCTCTTCTCAGAGATAAGCTGCCACCATTCCAACAAGCTTGTTTTCCGTTGAATTTATAGTTTCGACTTATTTCCTTATTGAATAGAAAACCAGTTTTACTATATCTTTGTTATTATGTGTTAAGCATCTTTTAATAATCTTTATTCATTTTGTTCTGCTCATAAAATCCGAATCAGTGATGGCAACCAAAGCCTTGGCCATCTACTGAAATTACATGGCCTTATACGTTTTTGTATCCCGAGACCTAGAAAATACAGAGTCGAAGACCCTGTCCTGAAATTCGTCTCTAATTTGTTTCTTGAGGATATGAATAAGCATCTATCTGACTGAATCCACCAAACCATCCACTGTTTATTGGATGTGTTGAGGTATGTTCCTATTGTATCATTGTTGGGTCTTCAAAGCCACACTTTCCATGCCAGTGCCTCAAAAGCAATGCATGGTCTGCTTGTTGGTTGATGCTTTGACCTTCCCTTTCTGGGTTGCACCCCATCAACTTGTTTTGGGGGTATCGGTCTAAGCTTTATTCGCCATCCCTATTATCCAAGTCCAAAACAACGAGAGAAAAGTTATGTCCCACCCCAAATATTGAGGGACCCACAACCTGCAAGCTCAAGACGTTTCAAGAAGCCACCACCAGACCTCCACCGAGAATGAGAAATTACCAACTAGAACAAAAGTCTAGAGCAAGTGGGACAGAGGAGGGAACCAGGTAGCTCTACGCACCTCAAATACCACCAACCAATGCCTGAAAGGATAGGGAGACCCTCCAAATTCTATCTCCCCATAATCTTCAAGACTCTTTACCTTTAGCAAAAGAGGGGAAACGAGGAACCCAAATAAAACAAAGAACATAAGCCAAATTAAACCAAAGCGCACATACACAAAAGCCTATAAATGTTAAGCAAGACCAAAGAGAGAGGGATAGAAGTAGTCTATTTTGGCTAGCCAAATCGAGTGACGGGGGGTTTAGATGTTGAAAGGCCAACATATGCTAATGTCCAGTTGAAGCACCACCTGTTAAAATGACTCTCACCACACATGTTCATCATTTTCCTCTTACCCGACTGCTTGGAGAAGCTCCACCCATACCAATTGTTGATGGCAATGGCATCATTAGGGGATCCCCTTAAACCTCACATATTCAGGATTGAAGCATTCCTCACCAAGCACTGAATTACAATCAAACTCCCACAAATTGCCATAATGCCAGTGTATGTTCTCAATGCTCATCAAGGGAAGGTTCTAGGTGAGAAACAAAGATCCAACCTCTGCCCTTCGTGTGGCAGAGGCATCATTATCCATCAAAATCACGCGATCCATTCTTGGATTATTAACCTATTTTCTTATATTCAAGAAAACCAAACTCTTAACTAATTAAAAATAATTTTAAATCTTTCTTCAATATTATATTTTTTTAAATTATACTTTGACTAAAATTAATCAAATATATAAATTATTTTGTAATTAAAAAGTATATCATAAATTTAACTAAAAACCATGAAAATCAATGTTATAATTTATGATATTTAAAATAAAAAAAATATAATCAAAGTTCTATTATAATCTAAATTCCATATATCGGATTCTCTAGATTATATATTCTAGATCTCATATATGGAGTGTTGCCTCAAAAATTATAAGATTAAATATCTTACTCTATATAGAAATTTGAGATCATTTCTATATCACCATTTTAATAAAAACACATCTATAAATTGGTAATAATAATGTGAGTATATTTTTACGATTATATATTTTCTATATGTTAAATGTAAAAAATTAAATTCATTTTAACTTTAAATTTATCATTCATTTTAATTATGTATCTATCATGTGTTTATAGGGATCAAATTCCTTAAAATTGCAAACATTTTTTCAAGTTTTTTCAACAAAAAGAAAGCATGATAGATTTAGAGTTAAAATGGATTTACCCTTGTTCTTTATATATATATGTGTATCAATTGAGTTTAACATTGGTGGTTGGGAGGAAAAATTGTTATTCTCCCCTCCCAAGTTCAATTCTATTAAATGACATGTTGAACTCATAAATAAATAAATATAAAAAAGGATTTACAAATTTTGCAAGAGACTTGAATAGAAAAAAGGGAAATTATCAAGATAGAATTTAATTAATAATTATTATTATGAAAAACATTATAATGTAATTATCCCTTTTAAAGTTAATTGCGCTAAGAGGCGCATTCTACACGGATGTGTGATTCCTTGCCTAAATTCAATGTGGAGCTGACACATGTCACTCTTAAATAATAATAATACAAAAGTAAGTAAATGAAAATTGTATATGTGGGCTCTAACCTTTTGTGAAAACCCTGCATGGATCTATGGCCTTATCAAATAACTCCTTTGTGAAACCATCCATTTTAGAGTGCAAGAGAAAGGGTTTGTACCTCTAAAGATTTCTTGGTAGAACTTGAGTTAAGATGGGTCTATGCTTATGCTGGTATCAAATTAACTCATTTAATAAAATATTATAATTGTGTTTCGACAATGAGATAATATCAAATTAACCCATTTAATAAAAAATTATAATTGTGTTTAGGCAATGAGCCTCAGCTGATTCAATTTATAACTTTTTGAGATAAAATAAAGTGCAAAAATTAAATGATTTTGAACAAGTGATAAAAACTTGGAGAGTGGAAGATTGCATGAAATCAACCATAGTATATCAAACTTATTACTTGAAGCAATCTTTCCTCTTTCAGAAGAGATTGAGAATCACCTTGCTGCAACTGAAAAAACAACCATGGAAATCACTTACAGACTCCAAGTAGTGTAGTGCTGACAAACCCTCACTACGTTGGAACAAAACCCTATGCAACTAATAAATCGTATCAACGTTGTCAGAGAGACCCTGCAAAGCCCAAAACCCTTCTCACAATGCAAAACCATCATTGATGACCTGTAGCTACTCGAGCAAAACTACAAAACAAAAGAAAAAATGTTGAAATGGGAAAACGTGGATGAAATTTATGTGTATATATTGTGATTCCAACTAAAAATAATGACAATAAAGATTGCAAAATAACTTGCAATCACCTCACACTGCAAACTATGAATTTTGCAGGAAAGATCTCACAAATCATTTCAATTATTACTTGTTTATTCTCTACACACGTTATTACAACCATGTTTTTCCCTGTGATTTTCCCTAATACCATGGCCCCTTTGTGTTTTTTTTCCTTGTGTTGCCATATGCTAGCCTGCAAATATGCAACCCTTTGCCAAATCCATACTTGGAGACAAGTGTTAGCATGTATTGCTTAAATGTACAGATGCAATTATGCCCTATACATGCAAAAGAGATCCTGCCCACGAAGCATGCCCCGCTAGTGTGTATGTTTAGCCTCTGTTACAACAATCTTAGCATTGTAATGCACGCAAAGGTGCATTCTACATCGTGCAAATCTCTGGTTTCATTTTCTCTATTGCATATCTCTATATTATTATCGAATGTTCGGGAAATGGATTTTCAACTTTTGACAAATAAAGGAAACTGTGAAATATCTCTCCATTGCATACAACCTCAAGCATTGAATGGACCGCCATTATTTTTAAAGGACGTATGATAGTTGAGTGGTTGAGCTTCTAGCTTGCAATGGTCGAGTACCTGCAAATTGCAATTCTGGGATCTTCTTCAACACCCAAGGTAAGAAAGTAGATATTATCAATGCATTTAAGTTAAGTGGATTAAGTTGTTAGATGTGAGTTGAGCATCATTTCCGTACAGTTTGAGATGATCTCATTATGAACTTTTTGACATCGAGATATAAAAAAAATTATTATTATTCAAAAATTTGATATTATTCAGAGTAGACATTCTTGATTGATTGAGGTTTATAAAAATAAATAATTTTATTTTTTATTTTTTTATTTTTTTTTAAATACTTAATATTTAAGTCTTAGTCTAGTCTAAATGTTAGATTTTTTGGAGTTTTTACAGGTATATTTTCTGATCAATTTTCACTGAAATGTGGCCAAAATTTGTTGGAACTCCATATTTGAGTGATTGAGTATATATAATTTGAGTACCCTAAGGGTTTTTCATGGTGTTGAATCCATTTATGCATTCAAAAATGCAATTTAAACAACAGAAAATGGAGATTTCACCAAGATCTATTTCGCCTAATTCCGGTGAAAAAGTTCAAAAAGTAGAATGTTTAGACAACACTTTATTTAAAAGAAATATTTTGTTTTTATTATTTTTATGCCTTCGACATGTATATAGGAAAAGTTTTTGCATGAAACCTGTCAACGACGCTGCCTCCTTCCATGCTTATCTAAATGTTGGCGAGCAAGGCCTTCAAAGCCAAGCTTGCATATATTATTGCAGACATAAGCAAATGGTAGTCCGATCACTGCAATATTTTGATTAATCAGAGAATAATTTCTACTTTGGGTACCCTATATATGGCTGTGACAATCTTTTAAAAATAAATTTATAGTCTTGCATCAACCTCTGCAACATTCTCATTCAAAGATCAAGAAGTGGGTTGTTTAAATATTGGTCTGCAATACTATAGAGATGTCAACGAAATTCTTTTGTAGTCTAATATTACTCATCTATGGAATCCAGAGCATTGTCGGGAAAATCTCTGTGGATTTCTACAGTGTTTCGTTCCCTGACGTGGATTCGACAGTATTCCAGACCATGAAAAAACCGAAGAATGAATCAAATGACGTCCTTACTTCAACACTCCCGGTCTTCTTCTACGACTGTTTTATTGAGGTTATCATTGTTTCGCACAACAAATACACTTTCCCTCCCTTTTCATTGTAAATTTGATGATAACATAACCATTCATTTTTTTCAAATATTGGTTATTAACTAATACCAAATGTTTTAATTGTCATTTGTTCCCAAGCTTAATTGTGTTTGCTATCCGAAAACAATACTTTTCCAAAGCTCAAGTTCAGTGGACTTTGCATTTGCATTTTGACAGGGATGTGATCATGATTAGCTCAACGCTAAACAATACATCAGAAAGAGATCTCTGTGATAATAATATAGCTCATAATGCCTTCGACGCTATCATCCAGGTGAAGAAAGTTGTGGATAGTCTCTGCCCAAGAGTTGTATCATGCATAGACATTGTAGCTCTGGCAGCAAAGGATGTTGTTGTTAAGGTTTAAGCTATTATTAGGTTTCTTTTCAATTTACTAGATGACCATATCATAGATAGGATCACTTAGAAAAACATAATCACAAGATACACAACATTTATCCTGGGAAACCCTCATGGGGGAGAAAACCCAGCAAAAACTTCCTTAATATAGATAGCCAATAAAATGACAAGACAATAAACCAAACATTAGAGAATATCCTCTATTGAGCAATGGGCCTCTCTCTCTTCCTTCTTCCGACAACTAGCAACTGCAACTTTCTTCAAACTTGCGCACTAGATGAGTGAGTTGAGGGAGTGATCAAATGAGGCGCTGACTTCCTTTATTTATACAAACTGGCAGGAGATGGAAAGGCGTCTCTTCACTGGGAAGAGCCAACTTGTCTTCTGAGTGGTTAAAACCACTTTAAATTGCCCGGGGGCCGACTTCTCAATTTGCATAATATATTTAGAATTTGACCAATCTGCAAAAGGGGATTTAGTCAATTACAATGCCCAACATGATCAATCCGCAAAAGGGGATTAATCTAATGAATAATAACTCAATAATAAATAGAATACTCTTTGCAGTTACAATATTTCAACACTCCCCCTTAACAAGAACGGTATTTTACAACATCATCACGAGAGAGAGAGAGGGCAACAACATCAACAACATCTGGAACACTGACTGGCATGCCTATAAATCATCAGATTTTTTTTCTCATCATCAATATCATCATTCACAACAGGGATCTGGAATGGCATCATCATCATTTGCATCAACATGGATTAGTATAACACTACTACATCATCATCAATAAGAACACAAGGCTGATACAACATCAACAACAACAATATCACAAGCACAAAGGTTGGAGCATCATCAACAACAACAACATCACAACACAAAGGCTGGAGCATCATCAACAACAACAACATTACAACATGAAGGCTGGAGCATCATCAACATCAGCACTAGGCTGGAAATCTTCAGCACAAAGCTGACATCTCATCAACATCAGCACGAGGCTGGCATCACAACAACATCAACACGAGGCTGGAAATCTTCAGCATGATGCTGGCATCACAACAACATCAACACGAGGCTGGAAATCTTCAGCACGAAGTTGGCATCACAAAAATATCAACACGAAGTTGAAAATCTTCAGCACTAGGCTGGCATCAACACTACTCCCCCTTTTGAAGGAGGTCCTTTCGGACTACACTAAGTTTATCTCGAAAGTGCTCAAACTTTACACGAGATAGAGGCTTGGTCAAAACATCATCAACCTGTTCACCTGTGCTAACATACTAGAGCTTTATGGCTCCTCTCTGCACCATATCATGGATGTAATGATACCAGATCTCTATGTGTTTCGATTGGTCATGGAACACATGGTTCTCTATCATCTTTATGCAACTCTGGTTATCACATAGGATCATGGTTGCTTCCATCTCCAGATCGAATAGACCTATCAACAACTTCTGAAGCTATATGGCTTCACAACTAGCGGAACATGCAACGATGTATTTTGCTTCTGTCATGCTAAGAGCAATGCTTGATTGCTTCCTACTATGCGATGAGATCATGGCCGACCCCAGACTGAAAATACATTCTGATGTGATCTTTCTGTCAGAGACAATTCCAGCCCAATCTAAATCAGTATAACCACTCAGTCTGAAGTCATGATATCCATTACAGTTAAGACCACAATCTAATGTACCCTTAAGGTACCTCATCACATGTTTTGCAACAACTAGGTGAACACGTATGGGCTCTACCAGAAATTGACTCAAGGTGTTCACATCAAAACATATATCTGGCCTAGTGTTCGTCAGATACATCAACGATCCAATGATATGTTTGTATAGTGTAACATCAATCAATTCCGATGAAGTGTCAACTAAAAGATTCACCTTTGTTTCCATGGGTGTATTCATGGATTTTCACTCCAACATATTAAATCTCTTCAGTATTTCAACTGCATACTTCCCTTGGTTAAGGAAGATCTTCTTTGGGCTCTTCCAGACCTCAAGACCTAAGAAATAGTCCATTAGGCCAAGGTCTTTCATCTCAAATTTTGCAACGAGCTTCTTCTTACAATCAATGATGAGCTTTTCTTCTACAGTTAAGAATAAGTCAGCCACATATAACAACAATATAACAAGCTCATCATTCATAACCTTGAAGTAAAGGTTAGAATCAACTTTACTCTTAGTAAAGCCCAAGCTCGTCAGGAAACTGTCAATCCTTCCATACCAAGCTCTAGGAGCTTGCTTCAATCAG
>ML812240.1:49298-71952 GCA_009831015.1 Picea engelmannii
AAAGCTGAGATAGAAAGTAAGTTCTTTGTCAAACCTAGTACATATAATACATCCTTCATCTTCATTGGGGTCCCTGAATCAAGTTTGTAATTTGATTCTCCTACTCCTTTGATAGGGTATTGATAATCATCTCCAAGTGTAACTTTTTGGGGAAACTTATTTTATGTAAGGAAAGAGAGAATGTCTCTTTGACCTGTCATGTGCTTGGAAGCACCATAGTCTACAAGCCAAGTGTCCTCACCGGGTGACACTGATCTTGAGAGGGAATAGATTAAGACATAGTCTTCAATCTGTTCTTTTAGCATCTTTGTGGGTGGCTCTTCATATTCAATTGTATGGGAATGGTGCCTCTTGTTTCTCTTCTTGTATTCTTCTCGTCTAGCTGGACAATTTTTAGCAATATGTCCCATCTTGTCACAATGGTAACATTGGTAGGATGAGAAATCTTTTTCTCTTATTTGACCTTTTTGAAATTTCTGGAATCTCCTTGGAGGGTGAGATTCTTTATGTATTAATTTGTTTTGGGGGTGAGACTCCCTATGAGTTTCTTTCTGAAAGTAAGACATCTTTCTTCCTCCTTTAGTATGAGTAGCTAGGCCTTGATCTTCATCTCTTGATAGTAATGCTTCTCAGTTGGCCACTCTTGCTTCTTGTTGAACACATTCTTCCCAAAGTCTGTCAAAGTGTAGTTTCTCCTTTCTGGCACAAATAGTTTGGATGAATGCACCCCAAGGTCTCGTGAGACCATTAAGGGCTGTCATTATAAGTTCATCTTCATCTATAGTATCATCAATTGCTTCTAGTTGTTCTTTGAATTGTGATATTCTGGAGAAATATTCTTGAATTGTTTCTCCTTTCTGGATCCTTGTACTTTTGAGTTGAGTTCTTAGATTCATCTTATGATTGATGCCCTTTCCTTCGTATAATCTGGTTAGGGCATCAAACATTTCTTTCAGAGTCTTCTTTGAAGCCACTTGAGGAATCAAGTGATCTTTAATAGAATCTGCAATGATTATTTTGGCCCTAACTGTGTCCTTTTGGTGTTTTTCTTTATCTGCAGCATCAGTAGGTTCTGGTACATCTTCTTTCATGAATCTTGCTAGGTCATTCTCTTCAAGAATGAGTGCAATCCTATGCTTTCAGGAACGAAAGTTTTCCACACCTTCTAGCTTGTCAACAAGCTTAGTGCTTGCAAACATATTTACCTGGAGCTAGGAAAATGACCAAAAAATGAAAATGCTCAGAATTTAATTTTGAACTTAGCAGGAGGTCCACTTGGCTGAGGCGAGTAGCCTGGTGCAGTTGGATTTCATAAAATCCAATTTTTTGCCCCTTCGAACTTGACCAGCGAAATTATGGACTAGTACTTCTGGTTTTCTAGTATCGGTGAAAACTAGGGTTTCACTTTCCGGGAGTTCTATCCATCGAAAAGGTGCACTGAAGGTGCCAAAGAGTTCCCTAGACCAGGGCACACTTTTCTAGATGATTTTTGGCCTGAAATTCCTCTCCAATAAAAATCCCTAATTTTCTTGTATGGTAACAATGACGTTTTTCTTTATCCAATGAAAGATGCTCTCTTCAACTTGATCTGAAACCATGTTAAGGTTTAAGCTATTATTAGGTTTCTTTTCAATTTACTAGATAACCATAACATAGACAAGATCACTAAGAGGAACACAATCACAAGGTACACAACATTTATCCTGGGAAACCCTCATGGGGGAGAAAACCCAACAAAAACTTCCTTAATATAGATAGCCAATACAATACCAAGACAATAAACCAAACACTAGAGAATATCCTCTACTGAGCAATGTGCCTCTCTCTCTGCCTTCTTCCGGCAACTGGCAACTGTAACTTTCTTCAAACTTGACACTAGATGAGTGAGCTGAGTGGGTGATCAAATGAGGCGTTGGCTTCCTTTATTTATACAAACTAGCAGGAGATGGAAAGGTGTCTCTTCACTGGGCAGGGCCGACTTCTCAATTTGCATAATATATTTAGGGTTTGACCAATCCGCAAAAGGGGATTTGGTCAATTACAATGCATGACATGATCAATCCAGAAAAGGGATGGATCTAATGAATAATAACTCAATAATGAATAAAATACTCTATGCAGTTACAATATTTCAACAACTGTGAGATTGGTAATGAATTCTCAGTAACATAATAGTTGAGCTTAAAATCAAGAATCCACCGTCATATTTAAGGTAGATGCCATGGTTTTCATACTGAACATGTATATTGATAAAAGTTCAAAGAAGTTTCAACGAACTTGAAGAGGTTACAACATCGTTAATGGCAATTGTTACACATTATTTTGGTCACCTTGGTGATGTTTCTACAAGCATGTGTTCAGGATCTCAAAAGGATCTTTCTCATGAGAAAAGTGATCGGTTTCCTCCTCTTCAAAACTTGTTTTTAGAAGGACGTCACAGGCTGCATATAAGACACAGTGCGGAAATGCCTGATTTCCGCAGGCTGTCCTAAACCTGGCTTGCGGAATTTCCGCAGGCTGCTCTATATACAGGGTGCGACGACGTTTTAAGACTAAGAAAAGGGACGAAGTTCACGAAGGTTCTAGAAGGGGATCTTCTAGAACATGAGGTGGCATCCGTATGGTTGGGATCCTACTCGCTTCTCTGATTTGGTGGGATCATCCTAATCGCTTTAACCACTTCTTCTTCTTCTATATAATGATGGGTTTCTCATGGAAAAGGTTAAGCAAAGATAAGCAAGATTAATCAAGGAATTAATGAAGAAATAGGTTGAAGACTGTGTGAGGAATCCTATGTCAATTGATTCTTGAGGTCTCCATTTATCCATCAAGCTATTGTGGATCATCTTCATGCAAATTCAGAGCAAGTGTGTGTGTGTGTTGGAGCAAAGGGCCACTAAAAGGGAACTTGCGACATCAAGGCGTTTTGGTTGTATCTTCCACTTTTACTTAATATAATACGGTGGCATGTTTCTTTCCCATAAAATCATTCTCATTTTATTACATGACTCCTTGATCACATGTTTAAGTTTTCATTGAATACACTATTGTTGCTTTCATTTTGGTTGGTTTGTGTCATTGCAAATTTGATTTCACAAGAGCACCGGAGCGAAGCAAGGACAACAAATATATAGGGAAGCGATATTAGAAGGTATGCCACTCATCCCTTATTTGATAGTAGATCCAATGATTATAACTTAGGGAAAGCGCCATGTCTTGTCTTGTTTTGTTCTAGATCTAGGTGGATCTAGGGAGATTATTTTATGTTCGCATTTACTGATTTATCCAATAACAAAATTGGCGACCATACTGGGGATACAACTTGTTTGTGGTTTTTTGTTGTCCATTTGATTTTAGCCTACCTCTTTTCACTTTAATCTAGTCTCTGAGTTTGTGGGGGATCCATCCAGACTCTCTGGATTTGAAAGTTCACTTAGACTCTTTGTCCTTTTTCCATTTTTCTTTTGTTTATAGGCATTTCCGCACTGTACCCATATACATCCTGTGGAAACATTTGATCTCCACATCCTGACTGTTTAGACCAATGCAGACTTTTCGCACCCTACCCCATAGCTAGCCTGCGGAAACCTTTAATTCTCGCACTCTACCCTACTGCTGGGCTGCGACATTGTCTGTAATTTTTTTTAGATTGGGTCTTTTTGTCTTTTGTTACCCAGTTTTGCTTTAATCACCTGGGAGGAATTTTTGATGCCATTATTTGACAGTTTTCTTAGTTGAAGACTTGTTGTTGATTGGTTTTCGGAGATTGAACACCCTTCTTTGTCATTTTATAAGTTTTACTTCTTGATTTTTATCAAGAAGGATATAATCTCTGATTTTGCATCTGAGTGCTTGATTGATAAAAGTCTTTGATTGGATTTAAAGTTTTGGATTGATTACATTTTCTGGATTGCTTGTTGATTGGAAAGACATTTTCGTTTTGGATTTAGTGAAACACTTTCGTGTCATCTTTGTTTTTATCTTCATTAAAAGTTTGATTTGGATATTTGTTGAGTGTATCTATTTTCTTTGATTACTTTGTCCTTTCTTCATTATATCCCTGTTTTGGTTTTGGAAAGGAAGACTTAAAGCCATTTATTCTTGTTGAGTAATCATTCATAAGAAAAAAAATTGTATTCAATTTTTTTTTTTTAAAAGAGAAAAAGTTGAAAAATTTCATTGCTTATGATTGTTTGAAATCGTGTTCATTCAAGAAAAAGAATTTACATTTCATAGATTTCGTGTTTTCGGAAAAATACCTTCTCCCTACTGTAGATAGATTTCATTGAATGAAAGATTGCATCATTCATCTCTATTTTCATATTATTGGGTCAAGGTCTCATACAACGTTGGTTTCATTTCCATCTCCCTCTTGAGTAAACAACAACCTCTAAAACACTACGTAATCTAAAATTTAATTGATAACTTTTATTTTCTAGGGATCTTTTACACCAACATTAGCTACGCTAGCGCTTTGGAATAGGTTGTGAGGCACACTCTCCAAAGCATAAAACACACAATAGCATATTGTGATAGGGAGTGTTCAAATCCATTGGCAACATTTTGTCCTGGGAAGCCCTTATCACACAAGGGTCAAACCTGAGGCCGCATTAAGACTCACAGAGTTACTCACCCTGCTTTGTTGGTTTTGGTGTAGATATTGTGTGTATTACAGGGGTCACTTGAAGGTATACCCACAATTATGAGTGGAAGCCTTTCGAGTTGATTTTGGGCTAGATACCCTGCATTTGCGCGTGGATCAGATTGTTGACTATTTCCCCAGGCATCACTATTGTTCTTGGTAACCTTAGTAGCCTATCTTTTTAGGGTCTTACACTAGGTGATTGTGGAGGGGAAAGTCTTCACGGTACTTGGAATCGACGTTGGCTAGACTCTCTCGAGCTCCTTGGAGGGTATACCCACGATTATGTGTGGGAGCTTGCACTAGGGTGTAAGTCAGTTAAGCAAGTCGTCAACATAACTTTTCCACCCGCTCTATCTTAGCCCCTTCTTGTCTTGACTTCACGACGTTGGATTTCATCAACAACTAGTGACTTCGAAATAAGAAGGTTTGTTTGCTTGGTTTGATTCCTAGATTTTATTAGCAAGTGTTGTTTGTTTCAATAGTTGGCCATAGATTTTAATCGTAAAATATTTGGTTCGACCAACATTGACCCTCAACGTCGTTCACGCAGGATGCAAGTGCTACCCCCGAAAGATCCGGAGGGTTATCAACCTTTGCCTAGTAATCCACCGGAGGGCTCTCCTCAACAGAGTGAGGTCCAGGACTCCATAACTTCACAAGCGGAAATAACTGACTCTTTAGAAATTTGTCGAATTGTTTCTGATTCTCTAGAGGCTTTCCGAATACCTCTTGAATACGAGAGACGTATTCTCTGACTAAATTCATCCGGAGATCTTGTTGTTGAAATTTCTGGAATACCAATCGGACCCCTTACAGGCCCTGAAGGCGAGAATCTTGTTTGGACTACTAACGTATTTAGAAACCCGCCTCTCACGGTGCAGGATCTTTATGACAACTTGGGGGCGGGTCCTGATTCACCTGTCGTATCACACCTGCCCGAAACGTCTGTTACCTACACGATACCTCTAGATCACTTTGTTGGTACAACTAGCCATATCCCCATTGTTTCAGACACATAGTCAGTTGGTCCTAGCTCGACTTTTTCTCTCCAAATGGCCCATTCTACTATGGTCCCACACGCTACGACTATTCCCACCAGGAATACGGTGGTTAACCAAGCTCCCATTGGTACACCACTTTTGTCTAGACCTATCCCATCACTTCCTCTTAGGTATCATGCTTTGAATACTTCTATCCCCATCCCTACCCAAGTTCCATTCAGAATTTCTGGACTTTTTTCTCCACCTGGGTACAATGTTGTTGCCGGTTTCATTCCGACACCTTCCCATGTCCTCTCCGGAGGGTCTTATCCGCCTTTTCTCAGAGGATCTGGCCCAAGTGGCTCCAATCCAATTCAAGGCACCACTCAGTCATTCACTTCTGGTTACCAGATTCTTGTTGGAGGGCATTCTAACCCTGGGGGACAACCTCAATTTGGGGGTCAAACTCAAATTGGGGCACAATCCTCACTTGGAAGACAACCCCCGGTTGGAGGTTATAACCTGCCCTATGGACAAAACATACCAGGATCGCTAGCCCAATATTGGAACCTTCTCATCTAGGGAAATCCACAATCGTCTGGGGGAAAACATCCTCAAGTCAGCTCTTTCGTACCCCCTAGTTTTGGCCAGCCGTATTCGGGTTCGTTAAATCCCACTCGGGGTTCGAACGTTCATTGTAGTATCCCTTTTCAAGGGAACATCCCTAATCAACACAACCCTATGGGCTACATGCCTCCAAATCCACGTCTGAATCTGTCAGGACCTTCGCCTTACATGCAGACTGCTTACGGTCCTACTGGTATACCGACGGGACTTCCTCCCCAAAGTCACCAATATCCTCACATGAATAGATAGTTGCATTTTTTAGCCACTTTGGATTAACCCGAATTGTCTAGAATATTGAATGATCCTATATTACATTCTCCCCATTGGCCTGTTATACCAGCCAAGTTATCGTCCGACATCTCCAAATTTGATGGTAAACCGGGAGAAGACCCAAACAATCATGTTATGACTTTTCACCTTTGGTGTTCGTCCAACTCTTTGATGGACAATTCCATTCGGTTACGACTCTTCCAATGAACTCTTACAAGTTAGGCTGCAAAGTCCCTAAAGTTGCACTTGACTATGAGAGGGAAAGCTAGGGCATCATCAAGTTATTGCAAAAGTGTTTTGAGGGTTTTTATGGTTTGGTTTTTGAATAAGGTGGTTGAAAACTGGCTCAAGGTAATAAAATAAATGAGATAATCAGAATAAGAACAAAAAATATCCCATTGACTGGTTAAAAGGTAGTCACATAGATGGATTAAACAAATAAGGAAAATAGAAAATGAAGTTTTCAATTTGTCAACTTCACAAAAATTCTTATCTCAAAATATCATTGAGAAATAAAACCATCAACCTGAAATCAAAACTTGAAAATAATCACCACAGCAAATTCTTACTGTATTAATCAATAATCAAGAAAACAAATGCATTGTAGTTTGAATAATGAGATCAAGCATGAAGAAAGAAAACAGAGTAGAAAAGAGTGTCTAACCATCCACATGCCTTTGCTATTAAGTGTCAAATAGAATAATAATGCCTTGCAAGGAGTTTCAGAATAAGTCCTTTGGATCTCCAATTTTCCACCCTCTAACTTCTCCTTATACAAAGTTTATATAGAAACAATACATAATTATCAAGATCCAAAAGAAATGGATCTGAAAACCTCCTCATCTATAGTTAGTTTCTTGTTTCAAATAATCAAGGAGAAGATCCAATCTGATCTCTAATTCGAATTGATGAGGTGGCTTGTCAACTGTTGTCCATGAGATTTTTCAGGAAAATAAATCTGGCAAATTCCTGAAAAATAGGGTCCAACAATCTCTTCGTATCTCTCAAACGGTGATAGTTGTGTAAAAATTGAGAGGGGTTTTTGGGATGGGACCCGTTCCCAACAAAAACCTCTTTTGGTTTCCAAAAATCCATCACCATCTGTTCTGCAACCTCTCCCAAAATTACTGACTAAAACAGGAAATTATTTATTATGAAATCGCAGAAAAATAGGCCTCAAAGATCAATTCAAATCTCTTAAAATGTGATGGTTGTATAAAAACCCAGAGAGGTTTTTGTGAAGGGGAATGTTTCCAACAAAAACCTCTTTTGGTTTCAACAAATTCCTCTCCAGCCGTTCTGCAACCTTTCTTGAAGAAAATAGACTAAAACAAGTAAAAAAAACAGAGTATTTCATGTAGCTTTATCAGAAAATTAGGCCTCAAAGATATATATGAATCTCTTAAAATGTGATAGTTGTGTAAAAACGAAGAGATGTTTTTGTGAAGGGGCATGTTTCCAACAAAAACCTCTTTTGGTTTTAACAAATTCATCTCCATAGTTTCAGAAACTTCTTTTGAATATAAGGATTAAAACAGAAAAAACAGAGTATTTCCTGTATTCGATTTTTTTTCTTTTTTTCTGTTGTGTTCATCTTTTCTTGCTGCTTAGAACTCCATTGCTCTACATGAGCCTTCTCTTTCTTCAACTATTCCATTATCTTGTGGAGCGCTCTGATCTTTTCTTTATCAGTTCTGACTTTAACCCTGAACTCGGGGAACTCTTCAGCAAGTGCAGACTCATTCAAATCTATGGCAACCTGAGGTTCTTTCATCTTAATTTGGTACTTAGAAACCAATCCTGAGCCGTGCTCTTCATCTAAACTGGCTGCATCCATGGCTTCAGGCATGTTTGATATATGGTCTGAATCTACAAGATTACTTTCTTTAGTTTCAGGAACCCTACTTATACCTTTGGCAGATGCTTTAGCTCTTGACAATTTGGTAGAAGCTCTTGTTACAGTTCCTGTAGAGAATAGAACAATTTGCTTACCTTCTTTTACTGATTCTTTATGTACTAGGGACATTCTTGTCTTTCGTTTGATATCTGTTGTAGCATCTTCAGAATGGTCTCCTATCACTATGACATCTTCTCTTTTGATTGAGGAATCGAACATGGCTTTGGGCCTTAGCCTGTACTTGTTGGTGACTCTTGTAGAGTTCCTCCTAGGGTCTTGAGGCACATGGACACTTTTCTTCTTTTTCCTTTTAACTGCAACATTCTTCTTACTTGTTGTTGATGCTTTATTCTTGGCTGAGAGTGTAACATTATAATCTTCATCAGAGTCTTCTTCTGTTTTTAAATCTGCCTCAGGAAGAATTTCGTTTTTTGTTTCCCATTTGGGTTTCTTACCTCTGTTGGTCCTCGTTACCCTGATGGCAGTCAATTCTTCTTTAACATGGCTTTCATCAACTAGAATGCTTGGCTCCTGTGTAACATCCCTTTTCCTTTTGCCTTTCTTCTATTTGCTGGACCGTGGGTCAGGATTTAGGGATTGCATGAGCCAACTCCAGGTTTTTTGTATTTCTCTTAGGGCAGCCACGACTAGAGTCTTAATTAAAACCTGATGAAATAGGCTACTCTTTGCATTGGAGGAGTGTGATTGCACTCTTTTTGACATTTTTTCCAAGCTTTTGAGGAGAAAATAAGGCAAATTTAAAGGATAATCACCATTTAGATGCATTAATAACCTATAAATCAATGAGAATATGCCTTCGCAGGTGATATACCTGTGGATAACGATCAGAGCAGTGCGTAATTCCTATCTGATCCAATTGCGAGGGATTCCTTTTCTCTAATCCCAGTTTTGTTTGTCTGGCAGCAAAAACTGATTGGCGAATTCTGTAACTACATGCTCTTTCTTCCACCATCGTTCTCCTTCGACCACTAACTTGCAAGCCTTGGCAATTGTTTGTTCTATCACCAGCATTAGCAATTTCCCGATCTCCACTTCGTAACCATCGAAGTTTTGTGCAAATGCCAAAGAGACCTGTTCGTCGTTACCTTGGAAGGTAGCAAGGAATTCAAACCAACCAGCATCTCTAAATCTCTGCGCCATCTGCTGATATGCCTCAAGAAGCTTGACGCCCTTAGGTTCCAATCTGACCACTTACCCGCTTCTCTTAGGGACCATGAAACACGATGCTACAACATGCACTGATCGGATTCTGAATTTACAAATTTCAACTGTTAACATATAACAGTTCTTCTGAGAAAAATACCTGCGCTTATAATTCAACACAATCAGAATGACAAGTGACGGGTTTAGATAATGATCTTTGGGAATTGAACGATTTGAAATGATTCCTTTGCAGGTACAGAGCAGTTCGATCATGTAACGGTTTGAATCATAAAATTATTCGAGAGCCATCGTGGGACACATGCGAACTCTTAGTCCATGATCTGTGTAATCATAATGAAATCTGGGTGGCGAGCACATATTAAGGCATGATTATATTTGCGCTACGGGAATAATGTTATTCCAGTAGCGCTATTAATGACTTAGCATAATTTGAATTTGTAAAGTTCAAACAGGCATATGAAGTGACACATCATTCAAAACCATGTCTTAAAACTCTAAACTTAAAGAAATTATCCAAAGATCTAAAATGTGAACCATAACAAGCTGAAAACAATGATTAAAATCAAATGAAAGCAAATAATGAAGTGCAGGTAGGAAGGGTTTAGGATTAGGGTTTCTCACTAAATCAAGACAAAATTAGAGACTAACACTTGACTGTGAGAGGGCAAGCTAGGGCATCATCAAGTTATTGCAAAAGTGTTTTGAGGGTTTTTATGGTTTGGTTTTTGAATAAGGTGGTTGAAAACTGGCTCAAGGTAATAAAATAAATGAGAAAATCAGAATAAGAACAGAAAATATCCCATTGACTGGTTAAAAGGTAGTCACATAGATGGATTAAACAAATAAGGAAAATAGAAAATGAAGTTTTCAATTTGTCAACTTCACACAAGGCTTCTTTAATGAGTTCAATACCCTAGCCATGGCTTTTCTCACACATTACCAACTGCCAATCCGCTCCGAGACAGGAACCGATATTTTGGGTTCCTTTAAGCAATCTTCGACCACTCATATTTTCGATCACATCCATGAGTGGAGACGAAGACAATGTTTGATCAAACTCGACCTTCCTGATCAGTTATTGGCGGAATGGTTCACCAAATAATTCGTGAATAAAATATCTCGTGACATTGCCATGGGTGGAGTTGTTACTGAAGAGCGGGCGATCAGTTGCGCTCAGTACCTAGATCTCGTTTATTTGCAAACGGACACTCTTTACGACTTGCTCCCTGACGCTCCTCGTCCTTCTACCACCACTACCTCAACAACTCCTGCTGCTTCTCATGCAGTTGATGGTGTGATTGGCACCTTCCATGCTCAACCTCAATCTACACAATCCTCTCACACCAATCCCAAATCTACTGCTTCTAATGTTCAAAGTGCTTTGACTCCTACTCCTTCCACCGACAAAAAATATGAAGTTAACTCAGTTCAATCTACCCTTGACAGCAAAAATAAATCTAAAAAAGGAAAGGGTAGGAATAAGGAGGATACAAATAATAATCCGCAATCTGAAAAATCCAAAACGCAACCTGTTGATGATAAGGATAAGCATAAACCTCGATATCCTTGCCTTATCTGTGGTGATGATCACTACACGAAAGATTGTCCAAGACGTGCCGAGGTCACTAAGTTGCTTCAAGGGGCCGGGAAGCCTCCCACACCTGCCGTTTTGTCACAACCTTTCCCTTCTCAACAACATGCCCAATTGGTCATTCATGACCAACCGTCTCCTTCCACCACTTCGTATGTTCTTATGTGTACTGGTGATTCAAAAAAGAACGACGTTGCCATCACTACTCAGGCCAAAAATTATTCTCCCTCAAAGGAGAAAGTTGATGATATACCACCTTCGTTGGTTCAACCACCTCCCTCGACTTCACCTCCCAACGGTCGTCTTCATCTCGAACGACCGAGTCTCGATACAGTCCTCTGCCCTCCTCCAAAGGGCATTGTTCGAAAGTCTACCTTTAATCCTCATGCGCGTGCTGCTGAAAACAACCGTATTGTAGAAGATCTTGTGCAAGCACCCTCCACAATGTCATGTCTCAAAGTCCTTCAAAGTTGTCTCACTCAACGAAAGGCACTGTTAAAGGCCATCGATGGAATTGATCCCATGGATACGAATTTGATAATCTTTGACCTGGAAGATCACATTCCAAGGCTACCCACTCAGTTAGTGTTTCAGATCCAAGTTGTCGTAGAGAATAAGAATATTTGTAGAACTGTTATTGATGAGGGTGCCTCGACGTGCGTTAGGTTTGTTACCTATTGGAAAGCCATTGTCTCTCCTCCCCTCACTGAATCACATAATACACTTAAGGCCTTCAATGGATCTGGTTTTGGTGTAGAGATTGCGCGTATTACAGGGGTCACTTGAATATATACCCACAATTATGAGTGGAAGCCTTTCGAGTTGATTTTGGGCTAGATACCCTGCCTTTACACGTGGATCGGACTGTCGATTGTTTCCTTGGGCATCATTGTTGTTCTTGGTAACCTTAGTAGCCTATCTTTTTAGGGTCTTACACAAGGTGATTGTGGAGGGGAAAGTCTTCACGATACCTGGAATCGACGTTGGTCAGACTCACTCGGGCTCCTTGGAGGGTATACCCACAATTATGTGTGGGAGCTTGCACTAGGGTGTAAGTTCGTTAAGCAGGTCGTCAACATAACTTTTCCACCCACTCTATCCTAGCCCCTTCTTGTCTTGACTTCACGATGTTGGATTTCATCACCAACTAGTGACTTCGAAATAAGAAGGTTTGTTTGCTTGGTTTGATTCCTAGATCTTATTAGTGAGTGTTGTTTGTTTCAATAGTTGGCCATAGATTTTTTCCGTAAAATATTTGGTTCAGCCAACATTGACCCTCCATGCTGTTCACGCGGGATGCAAGGGCTACCCCCGAAAGATCCAGAGGTTTATCAACCTTTGCCTACTAATCCATTTGAGGGCTCTCCTCAGTAGAGTGAGGTCCAGGACTCTGTAACTTCACAAGCGGAAAGAACTGACTCTTTATAAAATTTCTGAATTGTTTCCGATTCTCTAGAGGCTTTCCGAATACCTCCTGGATACGAGAGACGTATTCTCCGACTAAATTCATCCAGAGATCATGTTATTGAAACTTTTGGAATACCAACCAGACCCCTTACAGGCCCTGAAGGCAAGAATCTCGTTTGGGCTACTGACATATTTAGAAACCCTCCTGTCACGGTGCGGGATACTTACGACAACTTGGGGGCAGGTCTTGATTCACTTGCTCGAAACATCTGTTACCTACATGACACCTCTATATCACTTTGTTGGTACAACTAGCCATATCCCCATTGTTTCAGACACACAGTCAGTTGGTCCTAGCTCGACTATTTCTCTCCAAATGGCCCAATCTACTATGGTCCCACACGCTACGACTATTCCCACCGGGAATACGGTGGTTAACCAAGCTCCCATTGGTACACCACTTTCGTCTAGACCTATCCCGTCACTTCCTCCTGGGTATCATGCATTGAATACTTCTATCCCCATCCCTACCCAAGCTCCATTCAGAGTTTCTGGACTTTTTTCTTCACCTGGGTACAATGTTGCTACCGGTTTCGTTCCGACACCTTCCCATGTCCTCTCCGGAGGGTATTATTTGCCTTTTCTCAGAGGATCTGGCCCAAGTGGCTCCAATCCAATTCGAGGCACCACTTAGTCATTCACTTATGGTTACCGGATTCTTGTTGGAGGGCAATCTAACCCTGGGGGGCAACCTCAATTTGGGGGTCAAACTCAAATTGGGGCACAATCCTCACTTGGAGGACAACCCCCAGTTGGAGGTTATAACCCGCTCTATGGATAGAACATACAAGGATCGCTAGCCCAATATTGGAACCTTCTCATCTAGGGAAATCCACAATCGTCCGGGGGGAAACATCCTCAGGTCAGCTCTTTCGTACCCCCTAGTTCTGGCCAGCCGTATCTAGGTTCGTTAAATCCCACTTGGGGTTCGAGCGTTCATTGTAGTATCCCTTTTCAAGGGAACATCCCTAATCAACACAACCCTATGGGCTACATGCCTCCAAATCCACATCTGAATATGTCAGGACCTTCGCCTTACATGCAGACTGCTTACGGTCGTACTGGTATACCGACGAGACTTCCTCCCCAAAGTCACCAATATTCTCACATGAATAGATAGTTGCCTTTTTGAGCCACTTTGGACTTACTCGACTTGTCTAGAATATTGAATGATCCTATTTTACATTTTCCCCATTGGCCTGTTATACCATCCAAGTTACCATCTGACATCTCCAAATTTGATGGTAAACCGGGAGAAGACCCAAACAATCATGTTATGACTTTTCACCTTTGGTGTTCGTCCAACTCTTTGATGGACGATTCCATTCGGTTACGACTCTTCCAATGAACTCTTACAAGTTAGGCTGCAAAGTGGTACATAGAATTACCACGAGGCTTCTTTAACGACTTCAATACCCTAGCCATGGCTTTTCTCACACATTACTAACTGCCAATCCGCTACGAGATAGGAACCGATATTTTGAGTTCCTTTAAGCAATCTTTGGCCACTCATATTTTTGATCACATCCATGAGTGGAGACGAAGACGATGTTTGATCAAACTCGACCTTCTTGATCAGTTATTGGATGAATGGTTCACCAAATCATTCTTGAATAAAATCTCTCGTGACATTGCCGTGGGTGGAGTTGTTATTGAAGAGCAGGCGATCAATTGTGCTCTGTACCTAGATCTCATTTATTCACAAACAGACACTCTTTACGACTTGCTCCCTAACGCTCCTCGTCCTTCTACCACCACTACCTCAACAACCCCTGCTACTTCTCATGCGGCTGATGGTGTGATTGGCACCTTCCATGCTCAACCTCAATCTATGCAAGCATCTCACACCAATCCCAAATCTACTGCTTCTAATGTTCAAAGTGCTCTGACTCCTACTCCTTCCATCGACAAAAATTCTAAGGTTAACTCCATTCAATCTACCCCTGTCGGCAAAAATAAATCTAAAAAAGGAATGGGTATGAATAAGGAGGATAAAAATAATAATCCACAATCCGAAAAATCCAAAACGCAACCCTCTGATGATAAGGATAAGCAAAAACCTCGATATCCTTGCCTTATCTGTGGTGACGATCACTACACAAAAGATTGTCCAAGACGTGCTGAGGTCACTAAGTTCCTTCAAGGGACTAGGAAGCCTCCCACACCTGTTGTTTTGTCACAACGTTTCCCTTCTCAACAACAAGCCTAATTGGTCATTCAGGACCAACCATCTCCTTCCACCACTTCGTATGTCCTTATGTGTATTGGTGATTCAAAAAAGAACGACGTTGCCATCACTACTCGGGCCAAAAATGATTCTCCCTCAAAGGAGAAAGTTGACGATATACCACCTTTGTTGGTTCAACCACCTCCCTCAACTTCACCTCCCAACGGTCCT
The DNA here is from genome assembly GCA_009831015.1 of Picea engelmannii. Lineage (NCBI taxonomy): Eukaryota > Viridiplantae > Streptophyta > Pinopsida > Pinales > Pinaceae > Picea > Picea engelmannii. Next base: position 64,359 of record ML812240.1, read on the forward strand.
CTTCATATCTAACGACCGAGTCTTGATACAGTCCTCCGCCCTCCTCCAAAGGGTATTGTTCGAAAGTCTGCCTTTAATCCTCATGCACGTGCTGCTGAAAACTACAGTATTGTAGAAGATCTTGCGCAAGAACCCTCCACGATGTCATCTCTCAAAGTCCTTCAAAGTTGTCCCGCTCAACGAAAGGCACTGTTAAAGGCCATCAATGGAATTTATCCCATGGATAAGAATTTGATAATCTTTGACTTGGAAGATCACATTCCAAGGCTACCCACTCAGTTAGCGTTTCAGATCCAAGTTGTCGTAGAGAACAAGAATATCTGTAGAACTGTTATTGATGAGGGTGCCTCGACGGGCGTTATGTCTGTTACCCGTTGGAAAGCTACTGGCTCTCCTGCGCTCATTGAATCACACAATACACTTAAGGCCTTCAATGGCTCTGGTTTTAAACCCTATGGTGTTCTTCCCTCGTTGTCTATTGCGTTGGAAGGCAAATCGGTCAATGTCGAGGTCGAGGTCTTTGATGCGCCTCTTGATTATAACCTCTTACTTAGCCATAGCTGGATTGATTCCATGCGTGCAATTGTGTCTACACTTTTCCATGTGTTACGTTTCCCACACCAAGGAAAAGTAGTTACCGTTGACCAACTGACATTTTTTAACTCCGATTCCCATACTAGCAACATGCCATTTATCTCGAAGACACCTCCTAGGTACAAGAATGTCGGTGTGGGTCTTCTAAAATATTCAAATTTGATGGGTACATTCCCAATCCCACCACCCGATAATCCTCCCCCTTTTGTCGCCTTAATCAACATGATTTCCACCTTTGTTCATGAAATCCCTGCGTCTCATGACCCATGGATAGTACTTGACCCTAGTGATTATCTTTGCTATGGTGAACAAATTCCCTTAAGTCCAGTTGAATCTGCTTATCAATCCATTCAATCGACAACCCCTTCCACTCCCTCTCTTGGTGATTCATCTCCCGATCCATTTCACATCATATTTCCTATGGATGACATGATCATGTCAGTTATGTCCATGGAAGACACCCCATGGGATGATGGACATCATCGTTCCATTCTCTTCCTAGAGTAGCATACCATAGAGAGTTACCAACGGATTTCGACTCCGTCGACCATTGTTGTCATTTCCTCAGTTCCCGAGTCAACACACGATGTGCTTTATGAAGGGAACTTGAGTAACATTTCACCCACCATTCCTCTGGACATATCCATTAAACCTGGAGTCGTCGAAAATGTTCACATCAGAGCCGCTTGTTCCGATGATGAAGTCGTCACTTATAAAGCTATTTTTTAAGAATTCCGTGATGTTTTCGCTTGGAGATACGAAGAGATGCCGGGTATTGAACCCGATATCGTTGTGCATGAAATTAAGACCTATCCAGAGGCTAAACCCGTTCGACAGAGACTTCTCCTGGTCCACCCTTGTAAAGCCACCGCTATCAAGCTCGAAGTTGAAAAACTTCTCAAGGTTGGCTTTATCTATCCTGTGGATTTAACTGATTGGGTATCCATTATAGTTCCAGTAAATAAAAAACAAGGCATGATCCATGTATGCGTTGATTATAGGGATATCAATAAAGCTTGTCCTAAGAAAAAATTTCCGACCCCCTTCGTCGACCAGATTTTCGACGATTGCGCCAGGAGTGAAATCTTCTCTTTAATGGATAGTTTCTCCGACTATAATCAAATTAACATTTTGCCCGTGGATCAACACAAAATTGCTTTCATTTTCCCTTGGGGTACCTTTGCCTACCAGAAACTACCTTTCGATTTGAAGAACACTTGTGCGACTTTTCAACGTGCCATGTCTTATGCTTTTCACGATATCAAGCACATTGTACAACCATATCTCGATGATCTACCAACGCATTCCATGCATCACCAAGATCTCCCGGCTCATCTCCGAGCCATTTTCCTTCGCTGTCGTTACTATCGTATACGTTTAAACCCACACAAATGTGTTTTTTGTGTGGAGTCCGACCAACTTTTGGGTTTTATTGTGTCACTTCATGGAATTAGGGTGGACCCTTTGAAGGTTGAGGCTATCCTTAATCTACCTCCTCCTTCCACACTACGCCGGCTCCAAAGTTTGCAAGGGAAGGCAAAATTTTTGCGTCGATTCATTCCCAATTATGTTGAGCTAACACTTGGATTTACTCGACTGTTGAAGAAGGGTTACAAATTCGTATGGGACGAGACTGCCAACAAAGCCTTTGAATCTTTGAAACTTGCCTTAACCCGTACACCACTGCTTTTCCTACTAGATTATAGTCGAGACTATTTCCTCTACCTCGCCACTTTGGACTCTACCATTGCCATGGTTTTAGTCCAAGAAGATGATTCGCACGATGAACATGTAATTTATTATTTGAGTCAGAGTCTCACGACTACCAAAGCCAAATATCTACATGTGGAGAAACTGGCTTTGGCAGCAGTTCAAGTTGTCCAACGTTTTCATCACTATATCCTATTACGCAAGACCACTGTCATTTTCGATTGCAACCCTATGCAGCATATCCTTACATGCCATTTGTTAGGGGGCAAGTACTCCAAATGGATAGTGATTCTTCAGGAGTTCGACTTAGAGTTTGAACACTCTAAGTCTAAGAAATCTTTGGTATTTTCCGAATTGATATGTGACCTTCCCTCCACTAAAACAAAAAATGTGGCAGAAAATTCCTTACCTGATGAATCCCTTTTTCTGATCAATTCTGATGATGTTTGGTACGGAGATATTATCATTTATCTCCAGACTCAAACTTTTCAGCCCAACCTTTCTAGTACAGACCGTCGTCACAAACGGTATCAAGCTCGTCAATACATAATTATCGGTGACACTCTTTATCGCTATGGTGTTGACTCTATTTTCTGACGCTGTCTCACCTATGATGAGGTCGAGAAAGCTTTGAATGACTGCCACTCTAGAGCATGTGGTGGTCATATGTATGGGTGTGCCACTGCCCAAAAGATCTTACGAGCAGGGTATTTCTGGCCCTCTTTGTTTAAACACTGTATTACTGTTGTACAGAAATGTCATGCTTGTCAAACGTACAATAATAAGATAAGATCTCACCCCACTCCTTTACACCCTATAGTTTCCATTGGTCCTTTCACAAATTGGGGCATTGATTTCATGTCATGTAACCCTCACTCGGCCGGGGGGTATGGATACATCATTGTAGCCGTGGATTATTTCACAAAATGGGCCAAGGCGATGCCTACATTCGATAATACTAGAAAAACTACAACCCTGTTCATATTCAATCATATCATCACTCGATTTGGAATCCCACAAGCTATCGTTACTGATCACGGTAGCCATTTTTGAAATTTCATGATGTCCGAGCTTACCGAAAAGTTGGGTCTTCTACATGAAAAATCAACGCCCTACTATCCACATGCCAATGGCCAAGTCGAAGCGATAAACAAAGTTCTTATCACCATGCTTCGACGGATAATATGAATTCACAAGACAAGTTGGCACACGATGTTGTTTTCAAGATTATGGGCCTATCGGACATCTGTGAAGTCTGCCACGAGATTTACGTCGTTTCAATTAGTGTATGGTATCGAAGCTATCATGCCAATTGAATGTGAGATACCATCTTTGAAGCTAGTCGTTGAACTTCTCCCAAACACCTCTACTGAGGAAGAACGTCTATTGTATTTGATGCAATTAGATGAAACATGTCGTGATGCCACCCTGGTTATTGAAACCCATAAAAAACGGGTAAAAGCCCAATACGACAAGCATGTCAAGCCACGTGTTTTCTCTGAAGGTGATCTAGTTCTCCTCTACGAACAAGATTGTGATTTACTAGGGGCCGAAAAATTCGAGGCTATATGGAGAGGCCCTTATATCGTCAAACGAGTGTTGGAGAAGGGAGCCTTGAGTTAGTGGATTACGATGGCATTCCTTTGAGTGAACCTAGAAATGGGCTTTACTTGAAGAAGTACTATGCTTAGGTTATCTTTGCACGAGTGCTTGCATTTTTACTGTATCATACTTTTGTGTGCTACTTTTGTGTGCTTTTCTCATTATTTGGTTTCGACCCCCAACTGCTTACCTTGCGTTGTGCTTGGTTTCCAGATGTCGATGTCTTCGCTACCCTACATTGGTTTCGCCGATGGCACTAGTCGTAGTACTCAGAACTTAGTATATGTTGCTTGGGAAATCTACGCACCTACGAACGAATTAATCAGTCTACACGGTGTTTGTCCTGGTCGTGCAACTAACAATATCACAGAATATAGTGTAGTCATCGAATTGTTGACCGACGCTATTTCACTTGGAATCCGTCACCTTGTTGTACGACTTGATTCACAACTAGTAGTACTACAATTAAGTAATGTCTATGTTATCCGAAGTCCTACTTTGTTAAGGGTATATTTACGAATTCGTCTCTTGGAACGTCATTTTGATTATATTGAATATCAACATATTCCTGGATGTCTAAATACATTAACAGATGCATTAGCTAATTATGTGTTAGAAAAACATTTGAGACATTTATAAATCCAACCACATTTTGTATATAAAGCAAAGTAAGTCGGTAGAAGCCTCATGTATATATAACGATAAAAGTTTTTTAAAAAATTGCTTTTGTTCGAAGAACAAAATATCAAAATGTGAAGCACATGGCTTCATTTACAAAATAGCATCAAGGATGCCACTCACAATAACACACAACTGCTCGTGCTACCCTACAGAGCAGTGGACTAATAGAACCAGATACACCCATAGTATGATGTTGGTAATGTCTCATAATCTCATCGATAGAGATATCCGTGATATCTGCTGTCAACCCCTCCAGGTTCTGCTCGATTTCCTCATAGTCACCAGCATCCCATCTTGCCACCTCGGCTGCTTCCCCTCGTCTCTGAATGGGGGATGTACCTGGAGGCCAGTGCGGCCCTACATCTGCGTTGTCAAAGAGTTTTTGATTAGTCCTCGGATTAAAAACATAAAAAGCATTTCATATTTCAAAATTTACAAAAACGTTATAAAACCAAACATGTACTTCTTACCTAGATCCCCTCACTGAGAATCTTTAGGCAGAACCAAGTCTAGGTCACCTCTGAAATCCAAGCCGACATACGCATAATTGTCTACCATCAGTAGCTGAGGCCTCAACCAATCGAAGAACACGTCATTGTATTTGACGATGGGGCCTGCCACGTGCTGAGCCATGAGGTCACACCATCTTTTCATCCCTTGAACCCGTGGGGCTGACAAGCCCCACTCTACCTATAAGAGCAAGTGTGGAACCCTCTTGAGGAAGAAGGACAATAAAATAGATCCGTACCCGAACTGTTTCAGTTCGCCTTTCTTGCACTTTGTCAGTTGTTTCTTCATACTGCGAAGAACCTCGTCCGACTAGTTAAACACCCGAGGCTCCATGCACTCCACTGCATACTGAAAGTAACTCTCGAGGGCCATGTGTGGAGATGCACTCCCTACCATACGTGGAATGGTGAAAATAATAGTCCGGAGGGGTAAATCCTGGACACCCCTAATGGCAACCTTTCCCTTACGTCTCTCGGCCTCGAGATCACAATACCGACGAACATACTCACTCATTGGTAGACCACCACCTCTACCTCCTGTGAATGTCACATGGGATCCACATCGTGACAATCCCGTCAAAAAATAGATATCCTCGATATCTAGAGCGAGCGTGTGGACTCCCACATGGAACACCTATTGATCCACATCCCACATGTGGACCAAGTACTCAAGCAACCTCACTTGCGCTCTCGTGCCCTGGATCTTGAAGAATTTCAAGAGCCCGCATTGCCGGAGGGCATTAATTGTGCCCGGGTCATTCCCGACGACAAAATCATCGTCCTCGTGTTCTCTCTCTCTCCATTCCAACATTCTAATGGTCAAAACCTACAGTGGAGCCATAAGAAGAAAGTTAACATCTTTATTTCACATCCTTGGTAATTTTTTATTGGTTAAACATGCATACGAAATTTTGAGTTTCGCCCACCGCAGGTGGAGTTTTTTACACAGTGCGGAACTTCTGTAGGTGAACCAAAGGCCGCTTGCGGAAACCTATGGTTTCCGTAGTGCTCGATATACGCCACCTGTGGCGGCTCTTGCGTGCACCTATCGGCCTAAAAACTGACTCAAAAACTATTTTTTAACTAGTGAAAAAGAAAATTAATCCATGGAAATGACAGAGGACAAGGATATTACCTTTTTGGCAGAAGCCGTTCGTCGAATAGTTACCTATACCTCCCGCAATCGATAGAGGAAATTTGAGGTAAAAAGGGGTTTTTGGACAAGTTTTGGGTAAAATGACAATGAAATGGTAAAAAAGGGTTTTCACCTATATTTATTCACTTTTTACTCTTTCTATCGAAATTTTATATTATTTTATTCATTTTTACCTAAAACCTAATGTTCTAATAGTATTGCGAGTGTTGTATTTTTTCGCAGATGAATGATATAAGAGCCTGAACGATGGAATACATATACTTTTCTTAATTTGTTTTTACGTTTGTCACATGTACAAATACTTTTTAGGTTTTTCAGGAAAAACCTCGAGCTCAATCTTTATTCGTTCTCGCGCTCGTAAATCAATGAGAACGCAACCGAGTATACTTTTTTCATCTTTTCGTACTCGTCATGGTAACACGAAAAATGAAACTCATGGAGTATCCTTTAAGCTCTTTTCACGCTCCATAAAAACGAAAAGATTGTCGAGCGACCTTGTTCTTTTCACTCTCGTAAAAGTATTTGAAGAAAACGTTCGATGGGCGGTAGGTTATCACCTTTTCAGTCTCATCGAACTAATTTACGAGAAAGGAAATGAGAGAGTTCTCTTTAAGTGTTTTTCAGACTCTCAAAACATGAAAAACCCCCGAGTTTTCTCTCTTTAGACTCGTTAAAAAAAACATTGAAAGACCCATACGGGATCGAACCACTCCTTCTTAGGGTTCGTTAAACATACTCCGAGGGACTCATCCAAAAGAAGAGCTTACATCAACAAGCATATGTTATCCTCCTCAAGCTTGCGTAAAAATAAAGAGGTACTCGCCAGAAATGGTGGGAGAAATTTTGGGAAAATAATGTGTCTCTGTATCTGTGTTAGTGGCAATAATAGTCTCTCTTGAACATGACACCCCCTTTATCATAATATCTGGGTTGGGAAATCCATTTGTCTCTCGTCTGACTTTCTGCAAGTTCATATCTTGGGTCGTCCTTGAGTCAATGCTGCCAAGACCATTGTCGTGTCGTTCATATGTTCAAGAGAAGTCCAAACAAGCCCTCTATCTAGTCGACCATTTGTAGTTGTCAACCCCTACCATGTCAGCATTCCCTATGTCAGTTTCAAATCATTTTCATACTTTGATCTACCCTAAATCTGTTATTTATTTCGTGTCATTGATGGGGGATACATCAAGGCCCTCCCGTGACTGTTATCCTCATTTTTGGTTATCAAGATGATGACATGATAATGACATGGTGATAGAAGATCTAGCTCTTCTTTAAGATCATTTTCATGAAGAAAGTTACACTTGTCAATCTCTCAAAATCACTCTTTTAGAGACAGTAC
>ML812240.1:72546-86108 GCA_009831015.1 Picea engelmannii
AGTACATCATCCTTCTTCTCTTGTCCATTCAATACTTTAGAACTAGGGAAAGAGTAGTATTCTGTCACTGTTTGTTCCAGATCCAGGTGGATCTGGGGAGATCGGTTCGTGTCCGCACTTACGGATTTATCCTAAAACAGTGACGAGTCTTTTCCTGTCGACTTCAACTCATCATCCGAGAACAAGACTCAGAAATAATTTAGTACCTTAGAGCCTGCATGCCTCAATGGCAGGTCTCTTCATTTTCGACAGCGAATTCACATCATTGGTCCCTGATCGAGAGATTCCATCAAGTGTTCGACTTCAACTCATTTATTCACATTCGTTGGATTGTACTAAGGTACCTTGGGAGTCATTGACATCAATGGTGATTTCCCTCACACTTGTTAATGGTTTTCATCAATGAACGGTAATCAAGTGGTTTCTATCATGTTTGACTTCGGCACCTGTAATCACATGGCTAGATTCGTACTTATGGATGACGAGATTGAAGACCCTGGATCTCATCATTTTTGGTCTAGGTTGCGATGGAGTATTTATGATTTGTATTGACACATAGATCCACTTTGTATGTCTCGTGGCTATGTCCGATTTTGAGTTTTCTACTACATAGGTCCACAATGTATTCCTGGTGGCTATGTAGAATCTTGGTGACATGGATCCACGATATATGATTGGTGGCCATGCCGGACATTTATAATTTAAATCACTTGTAGTCTGAGCATGGGAATGCCTACCTCATAAATTGTATAATATTGCACAAATGCTTGGTTGTTTGCAGGTTCCCAATTGGTGCGCTCCTTTTTCCCAACACACACACGCATTTTACAAAGTATTTTGGCTGTCACGAGTTCTAGCCTCATACTTTGGGGGGCATTCTGTTACACATTATTTTGGTCACCCTGGAGATGTTTCTACAAGCATGTGTTCAAGCTCTCAAAAGGATCTTTCTCATGAGAAAAGTGACTGGTTTCCTCCTCTACAAAACTTGTTTTTAGAAGGACGTTGCAGGCTGCATATAAGACACAATGTGGAAATGCCTGATTTTCGCAGGCTGTCCTAAACCTAGGTTGCGGAATTTTCGTAGGCTTCTCTATAGATAGGGTGCAACGACGTCTTAAGACTAAGAAAAGGGACGAAGTTCACGAAGGTTCTAGAAGGGGATCTTCTAGAACATGAGGTGGAATCCGTATGGTTGGGATCCTACTCGCTTCTCTGATTTGGTGGGATCATCCTAATCTCTTTAACCACTTCTCCTTCTCCTATATAATGATGGGTTTCTCATGGAAAAGGTTAAGCACACATGAGCAAGATTAATCAAGGAAATAATGAAGGAATTAATGAAGGAATAGGCTGAAGACTGTGTGAGGAATCCTATGTCAGTTGATGCTTGAGGTCTCCATTTGTCCATAAAGCTATTGTGGATCATCTTCATGCAAATTCAGAGCAAGTGTGTGTGTGTTGGAGCAAAGGGCCACTGAAAGGGAACTTGGGACATCAAGGCGGTTTGGTTGTAGCTTCCACTTTTACTTAATATAATACGGTGGCATGTTTCTTTCCCATAAAATCATTCTCATTTTATTACATGACTCATTGATCACATGTTTAAGTTTTCATTGAATATACTATTGTTGCTTTCACTTTGGTTAGTTTGTGTCATTGCAGATCTGATTTCACAAGAGCACTGGAGCGAAGCAAGGACAACAAAGATATAAGGAAGCGATATTCGAAGGTATGTCACTCATCCCTTCTTTGATAGTAGATCCAATGATTATAACTTAGGGAAAGCGTCATGTCCTGTCTTGTTTTGTTCTAGATCTAGGTGGATCTAGGGAGATTAGTTTAGGTCCGCATTTACTGATTTATCCAATAACAACAATTAAATTTGGTCATTGTTATGCATGAGAGCGTAAGCACTTACCATAATGAAGAAATATTCTAGAACTGTATAAGGTGATCCTGTTAATCTAATCCATGTGTGGGCAAATTTACCCAACCAACCATTAATAATAACCTTTTGCATCAATTATGATTGTACTTTGTTAAACCAACCACAACGAGTAGTTCGTTTACTAACCCATAATTTTTCTTCAACACTTAGGTATATGAAGTATAAGAAAGAGGAGGGAAAGGAAATACCCCAACTACTTCCTCTGTGACTCTTCATGATATCTTAATTGATCCTCAATCGTACTGCATCACATTCTTATATTTTATAGTTATCTACAATGAATGGTAATCTGAAAATGTGTTTATACTAAAAAAAAATTGGATTCTTATCGTCTTGAGAATATATATTCTTTTGTTGCGTTGAAACAAATTGGTAGGTAGATGGCTGCTAAAACCTTTTGTTTACACAGTTATGGTTTGTTAACAACTAGGAGGACTGAATTGGGATGTGCCCAAAGACATATTAGCTGGCATGGTCTCGCAAGCTGCCAAAGCGCAGGGGAAGGTTCCTGGGGCCAATACTAATTTAAGCCAACTTGTCGATACATTTGTTTCTCTAAATTTTTCCTTGCTAGACTTGGTTGTCTTATTAGGGGTTTGTCCAGTCAATTACAATTACAATAATATAGCCGTGAGTATTGCAATAATACAACAGTGGGATTTGGAAAATTATATGTATTTTTCACCATGACCATATATAACTTTATTTTTGAAAACCTTTGAAAAAAATATGACTTTTCTATATTCGAAAAAAAAATAGTAATACCATAAAAGCAAAAAAAAATTCTACATAAAAATACCCTTGCTATTTATTTTATTCCCATACTTCCCATTAATGCTCTTGCCTAATACTTTGAGTCTCCCTCACCATTAAAAATATGACAAATATAATTAATGGGATGCATTAATGTTTGCAGGTGCACATACCGTTGGGTTTTCTCATTGTATCAATTTACGAACCGCCTGTACAATTTTTCCTCCATTGTAAAAACCAACAGACCCGTCTATGACTGGGAGCTCCCATGATCCAAGATGCCCAATTGGTGGAAACCCAACGAATTATTGCAATCCATCAATTGTAATAGAGTTTAAATTTGTATATTTTAAAATTTATTGTAATTTAATTTTTTTATGTGTATTAAGTGTAATGGAATTTAAATTTGTAAAATAAAATAATTTTTTTTTTCAAATCAAGAATATGACCTCTTGTTACCAAATTCGGAAAACTCTAAAGTTATTTTTTTTTATCTCCGAGAATAATACCCTTGACCTGCACAAACGAAATCTGATCACATCGATAGAATATTAACAGAACTATTGTTAATTAATTACGACAAATATGAGTTTCTACATCACTAAGAGGTCACATTCTAAAGCACTAAAATGAAAATTACGACTGGTTACGACTGATTGAAGACCCTGGATCTCATCATTTTTGGTCCAGGTTGTGATGGAGTATTTATGATTTGTATTGACACATAGATCCACTTTGTATGTCTCGTGGGTATGTCCGATTTTGAGTTTTCTACTACATAGGTCCACAGTGTATTCTTGGTGGCTATGTAGAATCTTGGGGACATGGATCCACGATGTATGATTGGTGGCCATGCCGGACATTTATGATTTAAATCACTTGTAGTCTGAGCATGGGAATGCCTACCTCATAAATGGTATAATATTGCACAGATGCTTGGTTGTTTGCAGGTTCTCGATTGGTGCGCTCCTTATTCCTAACACACACACACATTTTACAAAGTATTTTGGTTGTCACGAATTCCAACCTCATACTTTGGGGGGCATTCTATTACACATTATTTTGGTCACCATGGTGATGTTTCTACAAGCATGTGTTCAGGCTCTGAAAAAGATCTTTCTCATGAGAAAAGTGACTGGTTTCCTCTTCTACAAAACTTGTTTTTAGAAGGACGTTGCAGGCTGCATATAAGACATAGTGTGGAAATGCCTGATTTTCGCAAGCTGTCCTAAACCTGGCTTGCGGAATTTTCGCAGGCTTCTCTATAGATAGGGTGCGGCGGCATTTTAAGACTAAGAAAAGGGACGAAGTTCACGAAGGTTCTAGAAGGGGATTTTCTAGAACATGAGGTGGCATCCGTATGGTTGGGATCCTACTCGCTTCTCTGATTTGGTGGGATCATCTTAATCTCTTTAACCACTTCTCCTTCTCCTATATAATGATGGGTTTTTCATGGAAAAGGTTAAGCACAGATAAGCAAGATTAATCAAGGAAATAATGAAGGAATAAGCTGAAGACTGTGTGAGGAATCCTATGTCAGTTGATGCTTGAGGTCTCCATTTGTCCATCAAGCTATTGTGGATCATCTTCATGCAAATTCAGAGCAAGTGTGTGTGTGTTGGAGCAAAGGGCCACTGAAAGGGAACTTGCGACATCAAGGCGGTTTGGTTGTATCTTCCACTTATACTTAATATAATACAGTGGCATGTTTCTTTCTCATAAAATCATTCTCATTTTATTACATGACTCCTTGATCACATGCTTAAGTTTTCATTGAATATACTATTGTTGCTTTCACTTTGGTTAGTTTGTGTCATTGCAGATCTGATTTCACAAGAGCACCGGAGCAAAGCAAGGACAACAAAGATATAAGGAAGCGATATTCAAAGGTATGTCACTCATCCCTTCTTTGATAGTAGATCCAATGATTATAACTTAGGGAAAGCGCCATGTCCTGTCTTGTTTTGTTCTAGATCTAGGTGGATCTAGGGAGATTAGTTTAGGTCCACATTTACCGATTTATCCAATAACAACAATTAATTTTGGTCATTGTTATGCATGAGAGCGTAAGCACTTACCATAATGAAGAAATATTCTAGAACTGTATAAGGTGATCCTGTTAATCTAATCCATGTGTGGGCAAATTTACCCAACCAACCATTAATAATAACCTTTTGCATCAATTATGATTGTACTTTGTTAAACCAACCGCAACGAGTAGTTCGTTTACTAACCCATAATTTTTCTTCAACACTTAGGTATATGAAGTATAGGAAAGATGAGGGAAAGGAAATACCCCAACTACTTCCTCCCTGGCTCTTCATAATATCTTAATTGATCCTCAATCGTACTGCATCGCATTCTTATATTTTATAGTTATCTACAATGAATGGTAATTTGAAAATGTGTTTATACTAAAAAAAATTGGATTCTTATCGTCTTGGGAATATATATTCTTTTGTTGCGTTGAAACAAATTGGTAGGTAGATCGCTGCTAAAACCTTTTGTTTACACAGTTCTGGTTTGTTAACAACTGGGAGCACTGAATTGGGATGTGCCCAAAGATATATTCGCTGGCATGGTCTCGCAAGTTGCCAAAGCGCAGGGGAAGGTTCATGGGGCCAACACTAATTTAAGCCAACTTGTCGATACATTTGTTTCTCTAAATTTTTCCTTGCTAGACTTGGTTGTCTTATCAGGTGTTTGTCCAATCAATTACAATTACAACAAGAGCAACAAAGCTGCATAATACTGCCTCCTAAGATTTTATAACCAGAATCCTGTTGTTCTTCACCGGTCCAAATTTTTGTATGTACAAAAATAAATTTTCTTGATGCCTACGAGTCAAAGCTACCGGAAACCGAAAGCTTGTACTTGTCCAAGGCTGCCAGTTACTGGACGTTAGAAAATCTATTTTCCGAGTGCATACTTGTCAAGTTTGGTTGGTGGTGGGCGTTCGTTACCTTTGAAAATACACACACGTGACAGATAATTAGCCTATAAACATTTATTTAATGGCCATGGACTTCTTTGAAGCGTCTAATCAATTCATTTGAAATCTCAAACCACGTGAAGGTTCCAATAACACCTTAAACTTATTAACCACTACAAAATTTTATATATCGAAAAATAAAAAATTATGTTTCTTATGTTTAACTTTAACTTTTTTAGAAATATTTTTTAAGTCAACCTAAATTAATAGATGGTCAAAAGCGATCCATCGCTATATACTGCCGAGTATAATAATATAGCTGTGGATATTGCAATAATACAACACTGAGATAAAGAAAATTATATGTATTTTTCACCTTGGCCATATATAACTTTATATTTGAAAAAAAAAAGTCTACAAGATTTGAAACCCTCCAAAAAAAAAAAAATAACTTTTCTATATTTGAAAAAAAAATAGTAATACCGTAAAAACAAAAAAACTTTCTCCATAAGAATATCCTTGCTATTTATTTTATTCCCATACTTCCCATTAATGCTCTTGCCTAATACTTTGACTCTCCCTCACCATTAATGCTATGGCAAATATAATTAATGGGATGCATTAATGTTTGCAGGTGCACATACCGTTGGGTTTTCTCATTGTCATCAATTTACGAACCGCCTGTACAATTTTTCCTCCATTGTAAAAACCAACAGACCCGTCTATGGCTGGGAGCTCCCATGAACCAAGATGCCCAATTGGTGGAAACCCAACGAATTATTGCAATCCATTAATTGTAATAGAGTTTAAATTTGTATATTTTAAAATTATTTTAAAATTTATTGTAATTTAACTTTTTATGTGTATTAAGTGTAATGGTTCAAATCAAGAATATGACCTCTTGTTACCAAATTCGGAAAACTCTAAAGTTATTTTTTTTTTTATCTCCGAGAATAATACCCTTGACCTGCACAATCAGAATCTGATCACATCGATAAAATATTAACATAACTATTGTTAATTAATTACGACAAATATGAGTTTCTACATCACTAAGAGGTCACATTCTAAAGCACTAAAATGAAAATTACGACTGGTTTGGCAAAAGGACGTCATGTAAAGATACTCTGTTTGTCTTAAATTTATTTATTTTTAATTATGAAAGCATCCCAAATTATAAGTATAAATATTTACTTATTAAGTGTATTTTAAATAATACAAAAATTATATTAATGTTGTGTTTTAAATAATGATAATGTTTTAATAATAGAGTGACTTAATATATTGATAAATTTAATTTTTTATTTATTTATTTATTTTTAATTATATACACTATCTTAAAATAAATCAAACTTAACATTGTTAGTTTTGTTTGCTTCTTTTCAAAGTAAGAAATCACAAAACTTTTAAGAGAAGAAATACAATATAATCATTTAAAGTATAAGAGATTCTTTCATGGGTCAGCTTTAAGATCATTTTAAATATTTTCATGTTCCATTTAACAACATTAATATGAAAACTTCTCTCAATTTATTTTGGCATTTTCATTCACTTGTTTAAATATTATAGTATAATATAATTATGCCAAAGACATCTTTAGGAATAGGTTTTGTAGAAAACCTATCAATTAGTTAACATGTTTTCTAAAAAGATCCCTTCGAAACCACCTAATACCCACCGCCTCGCCTCAAGTATATAGGAATAGGAATATGTTTTGCCACAAACCCATCCACCCAAAACTTGTCAATGAGACCAATACCACTGTCTTTCACATCAATGTATCAACCTTGTCTGTGCTGGACTTGGTTGTCTTATCAGTTATTTGTCCACTCGATTACAAGTGCCATAATATAACAATGTGTATTTGTCCATTTAATTATATTTTTTTCACCTTAGCAATAAATATAAATATAAATATATATATATAACTTTGCGATATTTGGAAAAAAAAATTGATAAGTTTTGAAACCGTAAAAAAAACTTTTCTCCATAAAAAATGGCCTGCGCCTTTAAATGACTCTCTTGTTCCCCATCAATACTCTTACCTAATATTTTTACTCTCATCACCATTAATGCTCTGACAAATATATTTAATGGGCTGCATTAATTTTTGCGCGTGCATCCCAGTTGGTTTTTTCATTGATCAATTCACGAATAACTTGTACAATTTCTCCCCCGTTGCAAAAACCGACCCGTCTCTAAATAGGAGCTTCACTTCAGCCCTCGAACAAAAATGCCCAGTGGGCGGAAACCCCAATAAATTCCAGGCCAGGATTAAAAATCATTTATAATTTAACTTTTATGTATAGAATTTACATTTCATATAGTCAAGATACCAATTAATTGTAATAGAATTTAAATTTGTATATTTTAAAATTAATTAAAAAATTATTTTAATTTAATTTTTTATTTTGATTTTGATGAATATAGATTTTGAATATTATAAAGCAATATAGAATTTTGATTATATATATATAGAAAAATATTTTATATATTTGTTATTAAAAATTGATATAAAATTTTGGATATTATAAAATAATATAGATTTTAAATAATATACATATTATATAGAAAAATATTATATATATATATATATATATATATATATATATGTATTTTAATTATTAAAAATTGATATTTTATGAACACGGTTATACTTAATACTTCATTTATTGATTAATTTTAAATTAAAACAAAAAATTAATGTAAAACAAATGTTATTTATATTTCTTTCAAATTTTATTCATCTTACTTTTCATAAGGTTAGGATTTTTGGCCATTCTTTATAATTTAGGAGAATTTTTAAGCTTAGGATTTTTTCCCACTCTTTGTAATTAAGGAGAATTTTTATCAAACAAAATATTAATGTAAAGTAAATGTTATTTACATTTTTTGTAAACTTCATTCATAGTGCTTTTCACACATTCTACTTTTCATAAGGTTAGGGTTTTTGGCCACTTTTTGTAATTAACGAGAATTTTTAAGTTTAGGGTTTTTTCCCACTCTTTATAATTAAAGAGAATTTTTATCTTCTCAAAAGTTTAAGGGACATTCTTTAAGCTTCCAACTTATCTTTATCTCCTAAAAAAATTCAAAAGCCATTCTTTAAGCTTCTAACATTAGCTCTATTGTAGAACATTGTTTTGAGAAAAATGGGGAAAATACCCTTACCCTATTACAAAATTGCACTGCTACTACAAGCCAATATTGGATAGAAGGAACAAGCTTTAGGTTTTCCAAAGTGGAAGTGATTTATAAGAGGTCATAGTAGGTTGAAAAGAGTAACTCCTTGAAGATAGAGGAAGAGTGAGGTTCCTCCATTCTCCTTTTCTATCCCATTGCAAAATCCCTGGTAGTGGTGTCCTTGCAATACTTCCATATATGCATGTATCCAATTATTATTTTTTTTTTTAATTTGCTACATAAGGGGAAAAGGGAAAGCTAAAGAGAAATTAAATATCTTTAAATATTTATTTTTATGTAACTTGCTCTGGAATAAATATCTTTATTTCCAAATTTGTAATTTGAGGAATTAAATATGTTTGTTTTCAGATTTTGCATTGGACTTAAATATTTTTATTTTCAAATTAAATATCTTTATTTTCAAATTTGTAAATTTTTCTTGAATTAAATATCTTTATTTAAAGTTTTGTAACTTGTTTTTTTTTTTAATTAAAGATCTTCATTCTTAGATTTGTAAGTTGTCATAGAATCAAATATTTTTATTTCAAAATTTATAAATCTTCTTGAAATTAAGTAATTTGTAATTTGTCTTGGAATTGAATATCTTTATTTTCAAATTTATCTTAGAATTAAATATTTTTATATTTAACTAAATTTATTTTATTAAGATTTAGTTTAAAGGTTCTACATTTTTTACTTTTGCTATCACCAAATCCAGTAAATCAATTGATGATNTGCTACTACAAGCCAATATTGGATAGAAGGAACAAGCTTTAGGTTTTCCAAAGTGGAAGTGATTTATAAGAGGTCATAGTAGGTTGAAAAGAGTAACTCCTTGAAGATAGAGGAAGAGTGAGGTTCCTCCATTCTCCTTTTCTATCCCATTGCAAAATCCCTGGTAGTGGTGTCCTTGCAATACTTCCATATATGCATGTATCCAATTATTATTTTTTTTTTTAATTTGCTACATAAGGGGAAAAGGGAAAGCTAAAGAGAAATTAAATATCTTTAAATATTTATTTTTATGTAACTTGCTCTGGAATAAATATCTTTATTTCCAAATTTGTAATTTGAGGAATTAAATATGTTTGTTTTCAGATTTTGCATTGGACTTAAATATTTTTATTTTCAAATTAAATATCTTTATTTTCAAATTTGTAAATTTTTCTTGAATTAAATATCTTTATTTAAAGTTTTGTAACTTGTTTTTTTTTTTAATTAAAGATCTTCATTCTTAGATTTGTAAGTTGTCATAGAATCAAATATTTTTATTTCAAAATTTATAAATCTTCTTGAAATTAAGTAATTTGTAATTTGTCTTGGAATTGAATATCTTTATTTTCAAATTTATCTTAGAATTAAATATTTTTATATTTAACTAAATTTATTTTATTAAGATTTAGTTTAAAGGTTCTACATTTTTTACTTTTGCTATCACCAAATCCAGTAAATCAATTGATGATATTAATATATCCATGTTTATATATATTTTTAGTTAATAAAAAATATGATAATTAAGAAACATTTCTTTTAAAGTTTTTTTAATATAGAAATATTTTTTTTGAGTTAACTAAGTATTTCCTTAAGATTCAATGATCCAAATTATTTATTCATCATCAAATGCAAAGATATGAAACCAAAACATATTGTTTTAAAATTTCATCATCATCATTGACATTTTCATTATCATGTTTAAAATAAATTCATAGCTTAAATATCATACATTTAATTATAGAATTTAATCTCGAATATATATCAAGTTTTTGAGTGTGAATATTTACACTCTTTTTTCAAGAAGTATAAGCTTTTCATCAATTTGAGAGTTATTGTCACAAGTGAACCAACCTCTAATATGATTATTTTAATTATAATATCTTTATAATTTCAATTAACAATATTAATATGTCCCCGTGAGCAGACGGTGAGGGAGTGCCTTTAAATGAAGTCATCGATTCGAAACCTCCGGGGACACCTCAAATCCAGCCATGTGAAGGGCTGGGTGCGGTCCAGGCAGAGTGCGATCCCCGGAAAAAAATAATTAACAACAATAATATGAAAACTTCCCTCAAATTACTTGAGTATTCCCATTCACCTTTAAAAGTATGCTAATTTTATTATTTTTAAATTTGAGAATATTATATTATCATTTAAGGATAAGTTTTCAAAAAATAACTTATTTTTATTATAATAGTTGTTTTTTTTAATTTTATTATTATTTTATTACACTTATTTTTAAATTTGAAAATACTATATTATAATATATATATTTTTTAATTTTATTAAACTTATTTTTAAATTTGAAAATATTATATTATAATAGTTATTTTTTTAATTTTATTACACTTATTTTTAAATTTGAAAATATTATATTAGGTGAGTTTTCTCTTATAAGTTAAAAATGGAGATCACGTATCACCTCATGATTAAAATATATGTAATTAATGTAATATTAAGTTAGAAAAAAAGAATGCCCTATTCAATCTATTATAAAATTTTAGATAAAATGTTATTATTTATGTAAAAAACTTTCCTTTAAATCTTAAATATGTTCATTTTCTTAAGTGTTTACTAAAAGTATTTATTATATATTTCTAAATCTAACTTCAACTCTTTTTATTTTATTATAATATTATTTAAAAAAATGGATTTAAAATTTTAATATAATATTATTTAAAAAAATGGATTTAAATTTGGATTTTTAAAAGAATAATTAAATTCAAATATATTTTATATTAAATTTAAGGTAAAAAATAATTTAAATTAGGATTTTTAAAAGAATAATTAAAGTTAAATATATTTATATTTTGAAGTTTAAGATACTTAAGAATATGTGTTTATTTCTTAAAGTTTAAGGTTCAAATCCAAGAAATGTAGGGTATGTATACCTATATAGAAGGAGGTACTTCAACTCATAAATAAGGGGATTCTATACATTAATTTAGTGTCTAAGTGATTTTAAAAATAGATTATTATTATTATTATAACTTATTTTTTTTCAAAAATCATGACAATTCTTTCTTCTTATATTTCTTCATAATCTTGGACCAAATTCAACATTCCATCTTTATACCTACCCCTCCTAAACAACAAAAAGAAAAATGTCATAATAGTGACACCATAAAACTAATTAACTAATACCAATGAATGTTTATAAAATGTCTAATACTAAGTTGTGTCAAATTATAAGTAGTGAATTATTTATTAATAGATGAGTTTATTTTTAGTTAAATTGTGGAAAACTATTAATTTTAATTGGTTTTAGAGTAAGATCTTAATACTAAGTTGTGTCAAATTATAAGTAGTGAATTATTTATTAATAGATGAGTTTATTTTTAGTTAAATTGTGGAAAACTATTAATTTTAATTGGTTTTAGAGTAAGATCTTAAATTGATAAGTTAAAATCTTGTTTTCTTAAATGCAAAGAAATGAGTTAAGTGTCCGAGAACCAACTACATTTAGTAGAAGTTAAAATCTATCCATTAAAAACTATCAATAAATTATTTCAACAGTATAATTTTTCTTAAATAACAATAATAAATCAACCCATAAGTGTTGCAAGGCAACGGTAGTCCCTATCTTTGGTGAATTTGAAAATTCATAATAAAAATAATAATGATTTAAAACTAAATAAGATTAAATTATATAAATTGTAAAACTAAATAAAAAAAGGTAAAACTTTTTAATGTTTTTTATATTATTAATTAGATTTGAAAATTGATAAAATAATGATTTAAAACTAAAATAAGAATAAATTATATAATCTGTAAAACTAAATAAAAAAGGATAAAACATTTTAATATTTTTTATATTATTAGTTGTATTTGTAATAATTGAAAAACATAAAACATTTCAATGTTTCTTGTATTATAAAATATGATTTAAATGTTTAAAAATCATGAAATATAAATTTAAATACAATTATAGTGAGAAATAAATAAAAAAATATCCATGCTATATCCAGATGCCTAGGATCAGTATCGAACCAACTAGATTCGATGGCACTACAGAACCAACTCTCTTATTTGCCTGGCATCAATCCAATACCACAATTGAGCTTAAACCGTGCAACCAAAAGAATGAGTCCGCTTATGCCAAAATAATTGAAGCGACAAGAAGGTTAATGCTCCCACATCCATAGCATTCGTTTCAGTTCTCTGTTCCCACTGATACATGAAATGTACCCATGCATCATCAATTTATATGACATGGACATCTTTAATTTGTGCTTCTGATATGGTGATTATTAATAAAAACAAGTTTATTTGAAATGTGTTTCTAAGATATCGATAAGGACAAATTTCTTTTTTCTTATCTTAACTTGACTTATCTTCTCTTATTTCATTAATAATAAAGTAATTCTTTTCTAATCTTAACTTAATTTAAATTGACTCTTCCATAACTTATCTTCTCTTATTTATTTATATTTCTTTACTTTACATTATTGTAGTATTTAAATATATATTTATTTATCATTATCATACCATATTACTATTATTAATATCATTAAATTATAATGATTACTATTAATGCTGCTCATTATAACATATCACAACCATATGATTTATTAGTTCAGTTTTAGTTATTTTAACAAGCCATCTCATTTATCACTTATGTTAGGTTATTTGATAGATGTTAATAGAGCTATTATATGTAGTTAATATTTTCACATACTATATTGAAACCTAAAAATATGTGAAATTATGTATATTATGTTTTTTCATTTTTCATAATTAATTTTTGAA